>PVKA01016628.1:0-47464 GCA_004027165.1 Ctenomys sociabilis | reverse complement strand
CCCACATTCATAGCGATCTTCCTGCTTTTTGCCTCCCATGTGCTGGGATTACAGGCGCGCGCCACCGTGCCCGGATTGCATCGCCGGCTCAGCGCACCCGAAGGCGGGGCCGGCGCGGCTGGGGGAACCAAAGATCGAACACTGGTCCCTGCGCTTACCTAAGCAAGCGCTTAGTCCGCTGAGCTATACCGCCGGCCCTAAGTGTGTACTTTAGTCTATTGAGCTATCTTGCTGGGCCCTGTTCTGCTGAATTTTGAATTTACTTTTTTTTTTTTAAATTCCTTTATTTATTACAGTGTCTCGCTACACATCACGGATTCTTTTTTCGCGGGGGTGGGGTGTGAGCTCAGCCGGCCCTGCGGGGAGGGGCTGGCATGGCATGTGGTGCTGGGGCTCGAACCGCGGTCCCTGGGAGGCGCTCTAGACCGCTGAGCTATCTTGCCAGCCCTTGAATTTACTTTGGTCCCATTACTTTGTATCTTCCTGTTTATAACTTTTTCAAAGGAAATATCCATCTTAGCCACTGAATGTTAAAGTGTGGAACTTTTGTTTCATTGGCAGGAGTTCACAGCTAAAAGGATTTTACATCTAAGAGGAGATGTGGTAGTTAGACATTTTAGCAGTACTCAAACTTTTAGGATTTTGACAACTCTTAGAGGTAGATGAAATACCCTTTTTATAAAATGATGTTAGATGTGAGGGTGATCTGGCTGCGACATCTGTCACCCCATTGATCGCCAGGGTTGATTCGGCTGATCTGGCTGGCTAGGCGGGTGTCCCCTTCCTCCCTCAACGATCCATGTGCATCCCTCCTGAAGCTGCGCGCTCGGTCGAAGAGGACGACCACCCCCGATGGACAAAATGATGTGCATGCAAATTTGGGGGCCCAGAGCCAGAATGTTATGATTTATATATAGTCATCCTCCCAGATCCTCATGTAGTTCTGCAATAGGCTTCTAGAGTTTGTGATTGATTCATGGTCCAACGATGGGTTTATGGGCATGAGGGCTACAGTCACTCTTGCGGAAGAGTAATTTGAATACAACGTAAGTGAGGGACAGAGGCTTGCTGTTTCTCTTCTCCTTTTTACTCTGGTTGATTTTGCTGTTTTCCACCACCATGAACTGTTGCACTCTACCATGTAACACTCTGCCTTGCAGTCAGCTTATTATGGACTAAAACCTCCACAAACTGAGTTAAATAGACTTTGTCTTCCATAATTTGGGCATCAGGTATTTTGTCTTAGAAATGAGAGAAAAGTAAGTTGGTCAAAGAGAATCTCTCCCATGAAGAACAATTCTCTCAAGTAACATAACAAAAAAAAAAAAAAAAAAAAAAAAAAAAAAAAAAAAAAAAAAAAAAAAAAAAAAAAAAAAAAAAAAAAAAAAAAAAAAAAAAAAAAAAAAAAAAAAGAAAAGAAAGAAAAAAAAAACATTCAATTTTATTTCTTCTTTTAAGTTATTACACCAGGGAAACAATACTATATTTACACATGTGGGTCTGGTTTATTTCACTTATGAGTATAGCATCAAGTAGCCTCCACTTACCCACAAAGGATTTGAGTTTATTTTTCTTTATAGCTGACTAATACTCCATTGCATAAAAATACCACATCTTTTTCATCCATTCCTCAGGTGACAGGCATTTTGGTTGTTTCAAGATTTAGCTATCACAAATTGTGCTGCTATAAACATAGGCACACATGTATCACTGTGATACGGTATTTTCAGTTCTTTTGGGGAAATTCCCAGAAGGGAGATAGCTGGCTTGAATGGGATTTCCAGTCCGAGTTTTTGATGAGTCTCCACATTGATTTCCATAATGGTTGCACCAGTCTCCATTCCCACCAGCACTGGAGAAGGGCTTCTTTTCCCTGAAGCCTCTCCAGCACTTGCTGTTGGTGGTTATAACTGTCCTACTAACCTGTTGTGAAACTGTTTCATTGCTATTTATCTTTTTTCTCATTAAAATGATAAAAAGAAGAAAATCTGTAACATATGTATTGCTGCATATTACCTAATTCTGTCTTTGTTCATGCTATTTGGTTTTGCTTTTATTTTTACACTTCAAAATAAAATAAAATAGAGTGGAAAATGTATTCATAAGATGTTTAACAAAGTTCAAAATGTTACCAGTCTACAATATAACTGACATATCATAAGTTTAATGAAACAGAATATTGGAAAGGATGTGTGGATATGTATTATGAAATTTAAATTTCAAAAAGCAGAAGTGGTGGAAGGTCGACTCGGTGGTACTTCAAAATTCCGCGGGCTAGGCAGGGGGCTGCAAGGAGGTGATCGGGAGCTGAGCTGAGCATTTCAGATCTTCTTGGTGAATCAGGGCATCACCATGCTGGCTGCGTGGCTTGTATGTCTCCGGACACTACCTTCTAGGGTGTTCCACCCAGCATTCACCAAGGTCTCCTCCCCCGTTGTGAAGAATTCCATCATGAAGAATCAATGGCTCTTAACACCCAGCAGGGAATATGCCTCCAGGTCAAGATTTGGAATCTGCCGTGGGAAAACTGCACAAGAACTCAAAGAGGCAGCACTGGAACCATCAATGGAAAAAGCATATAAAATTGAACAGTTAGGAAGATACATTGTTGCTGGAGGGGCTGCTGTTGGTCTTGGAGCATTGTGCTACTATGGCTTGGGAATGTCTAATGAGATAGGAGCAATTGAAAAGGCTGTAATTTGGCCTCAATATGTGAGGGATAGGATACATTCCACCTACATGTACTTGACAGGAAGTATTGGTTTAACAGCCTTGTCTGCTTTGGCAGTAGCCAGAAGTCCTGTTCTCATGAACTTCACGATGAGAGGCTCTTGGGTGACAATTGGTGCAACTTTTGCAGCCATGATTGGAGCTGGAATGCTGGTACGATCCATACCATATGAACAGTATCCAGGCCAAAAGCATGTTGCCTGGTTGCTCCATTCTGGTGTGATGAGTGCAGTGGTGGCACCTCTGACCCTATTGGGCAGCCCTCTCCTTGTTAGAGCTGCATGGTACACAGCTGGCATCGTGGGCGGCCTGTCTACCGTGGCCATGTGTGTACCCAGTGAAAAGTTCCTGAACATGGGAGCACCCCTGGGCGTGGGCCTGGGTCTCGTCTTTGCAGCATCACTGGGATCAATATTTATTCCACCTGCCACTTTTGCTGGTTCTACCCTGTACACAGTAGCAGTCTATGGTGGATTAGTTCTTTTCAGCATGTTCCTTCTGCATGATACTCAGAAAGTGATCAGACGTGCAGAACTAACACCAATGTATGGAGCTCAAAAGTATGACCCCATCAACTCGATGCTGGCAGTCTATATGGATGTACTAAATATATTTATGCGAGTTGCAACTATGCTGGCAACCGGAGGCAACAGAAAGAAGTGAAGCAACAGCATCCAGCCTCTGACAACATCATATGCCGTCAAGTTTAGTAGGGCAGATGTTCATTACACACACAACAAGCCGCTCTTGTTGAGTTTGGAGGATAAGACCATGTTGACACATTTAAATGTTTCAATAATGCAACCCCCAGGCCTGCTTTTTCTTTGAGAATAAATTCAGTAGTTCTCTTCTAAATAAGCGCAAAAAAAAAAAAAAAAGAAAGAAATTTAAATTTCAGACTCAAATTCTTAACAAAATCCAACTATTTTACTAGTGAAGTGTGCCAGAACAGTATCTAAGTGAACTTCACACTTTTCTAGAATTGCCCAAACCTTGAGATTCATTTATTTTTCTGGACATCTGTTGCTATTTCAGCTCTACAGTTGGCAATTCTGACATGAAATTCGTGGTCAAGTAATAAGGATCAGCCATTTTGGAAGTAGGTTTGCCAAATTCTGTAAGGTTAAATATATTTTTACTCTATGAGAGATCAGTTCTCTTCCTAGCAGTCTAGTTAAAGGACATTCAAATATATGTACACCAAATGTACTAAGACTGGTTGAAGTTTTCAAGGCAACTTTGTCATAACAGGAAAATGAATAGTCATATTTTGCTATAAAAAGATAATGAAATGTTACTTAATCCTACCAAGCATTTACAGCTGATACATTAAAAACCTGTCTGCATTACAAAGACACCATACTGGCAGAAGAAGCCAAGTACAAATAACTTAATATTGGATGATTCCATTTATAAAGAGAAAACATGTCCTATACATCAATAGTGTAGCTGATTAGAAAGATGTAACATATATAATTCATAGCACTGAAAAATAATTTTGTAAGTGCTATAAAAAAACTTAGAATTTTTCTTTTTTTGGTGGAACTGGGGATTGAACTCAGTCCCTTGCACTTGCCAGGCAAGCACTTATTCTACTGAGCTATCTCCCCAGCCAATCTTGGCATGTAGAAAAGATGTAATCAAATATAACATATAATTATGGATTAGATCTTGATCCCTGGAAGTAATTGGTTTAAATAACTTTATTGATAAAATTTATAAAATTCGTATGTAAATATGAGTATTAGAAAATATTATTTCAGTCTTAAGTTTTTAAACTTTGTTTATGTAAGGTAATGTCTTTATTCTCAGAAAAAAATATATTGGAAAGTTTTAGGCTCAAGCAATCATGAAGTCTCGAACTTAATTCCAAATAGAGGAAAATATATGTCTATTTCAAATGGAAAGAAGATAATAAACAGGGCTGGGGAGATGGCACAGTAGAATAAGCACTTGCCTGGCAAGCAGAAAGGCCAGAGTTCAATCCCTGATTCTGAAAAAAAAAAAGAAGAAAATAAAAGAAAAACAAAGGACAATAAACAATGTAAAGAAAATGTATATAACAGGTGATTCAGAGGACATGATAATTCTTTGACCTAACCTTTAAATATGACATTATATGAGTTAATTTGGTAAATGTGTTCAGCAACTGTTTTGTAGTTTACCTGTAGTAACTGAGCAAAATCTTAGGCTTTCATGGATGCTGTTTGATTAAAGCCCTGTACTCTCTCAAATGGGTCACTAGAAACCATAGGGGATTCAAGTGAACTATTGATTTCTGGAGAGTACATTTTGAGAATGAAGGTTATTACTGAGCATAATTAATGGTAAGTTATTCTTATCTATTTAAAGCATAAGACCAGTTGCCTGTAGGGATAAATTCTAATCCTTAAAGAGAAAATATTTTATCAACATGAATAGAGACATGTGTTTTTAAGTCTGCTACTCTAGTACAAAATGTGTCCAATTAATTGAACTTAGTAGGAGGTCATTAAAAATGACTTAGAGAAGGATAATTGAAACACACTTAGACCATATGCTCTTTGAAATTGTGGCTTGGTCAGCCAAAACACTTTTACCTAGACTAATTAAGATGATGTTAGAAGATTTAAATTTCATGAAAATATCAACAGCTGAAAAGCTATGTTAAGCTTGTCCTGCTTGGTTCTTAGCCCAATTGTGTGCACATAATTATTAGTTAACACAACATAATAAGTGAAAGCTACAAGTAGTCATGATTGAACAAATTGATTTCTTAATTTTGTGAGTGCATAACAAGTATATTAAAATACTGAAGAAAGAAACAGATGCTCTCAGTTAAAGCATTCCATTTGGAGACTCATGCCAACAACTAATGAAGGAAAAAGCTGACACCAAACTTTCTGGAAGCACCTGGTGACTTCATTGTTTCACACTTTGGGGAGCATAAATGTAGCTCTTTAAAATTGAGTAGATTATACTGTGATGTTTCATTTAGGGTTCCACATCAATTGTTCTCTGAAATAAGTCAAGTTCATTTTGATTAGGACACCAAGATCTCCAATATATTATCCTATTTTCATAGAATCAGCCTGAAGAGAATCATTAATGAGTCTTCTAAAAGTCCTGAAATTTATGAGTAAAGGAATTGTCTTGTGTACAGCAAGGGGAAATGTAGTTCTCAAAATAAAAGAAGTTTTGTGTTTCAAATAATACCTAGCAAACTGTGTGCCTTAGGTAAGCACTTCACATCTTAACACATGATTCAATTACTTTAGCCCTGATAGCTAAGCAGAAAAATTAATAAAAATGATAGATTATATCTATATCTATCTATATCTATTTCTACTTCTATATCTATCTATCATCCATCTATCTATCTATCATCTATCTATCTATCTATTTCAAGGAACAAATAATATTTATATGATCAATGTTTTGGCAGTTTTTTGTCAAAGTGCATTCAATTTTATGATACAAATTGGTTAATTAACAAGGAATTTTAATTTTCTAAAAAGTTTAAATAAAATACACACAATCTTTATATTGATTCAAATTTGCAGACTATGTAAATAATTTGCATTTCTGAACCCAAAAACCAATAAAATAAGAGAAAATATACTTCCATAAAACTTAAATTGTTGATAATCATAGAAAACAAATAAAAAGTACAATATTTCAAAAATATGTGAAATTGATGGAAACAAAAAATATAAGTAGAAATAAACCAGTATTATGATATAAATATGTAAAATATTTGCAGAAAAATGTGGGCCTCAAGGTGACAAAATTTCCAGGAAATACTCAAAATCTGAGGCAACAAGACAGTTTTAAAGCAATATGAAGAATGAACCAAAACAAAATTGCAATTGGACAGTTCCACTGTACTATATCTATTGAACAGAGGGCAGCACTGATATTTCTTTCTATACCAGGAATGAGATACCACCTTGGATACAAATGAGATGTAAAAGTGAGGCCAAATAGTTACTGGTTTTAAAGGGAAGCAAGAAACTTCACCTTCAAAACAAAGACTCTCATTACTAAGTGTCACATTCTGACCTCCAACACGATTACAAGAAGGAGAAAGTCATACTGAATGCCATCCACAAACCAGACATGAAAAATGCACAAAAATTACTTCTTGTCAAGACCCAATCAAATATTTGTGGAAAAATAATACCATTAAACTTCGATACCAAAAAGAGAGTATGTAAATACCTAAATTAATTAAAACTAGTATTCTTACAGATATTAAAATGATTTCTTTAAGAACAACTAAAGATTATTATATAGAATAAAAAATGTATAAAAGGGATTGAATGTCAGAGGAATAGAGCTAAAGAATAAAACCAGCAATCCCAGAAATAAAAACATCAAGCATACAAACTAATGTGCATATTAATATTAAATATATAGAAATAGATAAGTACATAAATAGATAAAAGTTATGGCATAAAACTGAAATGCCAAAATTTTAACAACATTGAATTATGAACCATATAAAGGAATACAGAAATGAAAGAAATATTTAAAAATTAATGTGATATATTTTTCAGAACCCAAACAAAGCATGCAAAGAAGACTGTCTTACCACCCCTATAATATAAAACAATAAAATAGAAGGAGAACAAAAACAATTAGACATATTTTAATCAGATATTTGAGCATTAGAAGATGGAAAGGGAAATTCTACACTCTGGAAAAACTGAATAAAAGGTAAATTTAGCTGATTTCTAAAATAGAAAACAATTGTCATAGCACTTAGCATTACCAAAATTGATTACCAACCTCTTCTGCAGTACATTTAAAGGTTCTAAAGAAAAATCATTTTAAATCTCAGATTTTACAGTAACATTTACATGCAAAATAAAACAACTTTCAAAGACATTTGGAATTAAGAGTCTAAAATAGGTATCTGCCTTCAGTTTATAACAGGAATATGTGACAAAGTCATTGCACTCAACAAAAAATAAGAAAAGTATACAATTTGATTAAATCTTAGCATTTGTATGAAACTGTTCTAATATCTTTACATGAATTTTACATTATCTAGCCTGTATGCATTGTAGT
Source organism: Ctenomys sociabilis (assembly GCA_004027165.1). NCBI lineage: Eukaryota > Metazoa > Chordata > Mammalia > Rodentia > Ctenomyidae > Ctenomys > Ctenomys sociabilis. The sequence continues at coordinate 39,682 of PVKA01016628.1, read as the reverse complement.
ATATATGAACAAACTAAAACAAAGATTAGATGAATAATCGGCCCAATGATGTATGATTAACGAATAAGTAGCAGACTGGATTTGGGCACTACAGAGCTGGGTGTGTATGCTATTGGTAATAATAAGATTCTAACATGTCTTTGTCTAGCAGCCTTGCCATCACCCATGTTCTAGGAGTATGGTCCTCTGTATTTGCCTCTAGTTTTTGCCATTCTTATTATTTTCTCCTAAAACAAGAAGTAGTGTTTGAGTTTATGAAATTAGAAAATTTAAGACAAAGAAGTTTCAGAAGGCCTACCCTAAATCTGAACTCACATTAATTGTATTCATATAAAACTTGGTTTGGTACCCACTCTGACATTCACTTCTTAATACTGCAATTTTAGAAAAAAAAAAAAAAGTGATATTTTCCCATGAGAATCAATGTAAATTTTATTGATCCCGTACAAAATTTTTGTTTGGGCTCTAAGCATTGAAACTGGATCTGTGCAATACATTACATTACAGGCCTCTTGTATTTTTATTATTTCCATATGGTTCTTGTTGAGCCTCGCCCAGTGAGTGTGTGGGAGAGCTTCCAGCTTTCCTGTGCCTGCAGTGGGATCCCTCCAGACCAAAACTCAGGCACCCATGTGACTGAGACTTTCTACTGTGCCCCGAGGACCACTGCAAACCTCTGGAGTCCCTTCCCCTAGGCCCACTGAGCAAGTCAGAAGTTTTGAGACACCCTTGGCCCCCAATTCAGGCTGGCCCAGCCCAGCAGCGTATGGGAGAGATCTGGCTTCCCTGCGCCCTGAGGCACCTGTTTGATTGAGACTGTCTACTGCACTCCCAGGAGCACTGCAATACTCTGCAGCCCCCAGCCCCAAGCCAAAAGAGCAAGTGAGAACTTCTGACCCTCTGAGGACACCCAATCCAGCCAAACTCAGACCAGAGAGTGCTCCCTGAGCCAGAGGCACAATTGAGGGCCACCACAGGCTCACTGTTGCACCAGAGGGGCACAACAGGTTCACTTCCGAGGACTGTGGCAAAAAGGAGCTGAACACAACAGCTAGACCCAGGTCAGGCATAACTGGATAAACTCAAACTTAATAGATCTGTGCCTGAATCTCAGTAGGTGCTAAGGTTATAACTGCACCAAAACTCTACAACAAAGGTCAGAGGTCTGTACAAAATGAAAAAGACAAAGGAGCAAAATGCAATTTCAGGCCTAGAGCCAATCCATGACAAGTGCAGAGGACACTATCTCATTAAAACAAATGAATTAACAGTGTCAGAAGTAAAGAGACAACAACAGAAAGGTATAGAGGAACTCCAAGCAGAATTAGTGCCTGAAATAAAAAAAACAAATTTCTGAACACATAGCATCTGAAGTAAAGAAACTAATACAGAAACATATGGGGGAAGCTCAATGCCCACCAAGAACAAGTACAGAGAACACTAGCTCAATGTATGAAATGTATGGATTAACAGCGCTGCAAGCAGACACAACAGCAGAAAGGTAAAGAGGAATTCAGACCAGAAATAATTTGTGAAATAGAAAAAGAAATCTCTGAATTTATAGCATCTGAAATAAAGAATCAAATACGGACACATATGGAAGAAACCATACAGTAAAAGAATTAATAGCTACTTCAAAAGAAGATATTTATAAAAAAGAGAGATTAGAAATATGATGGATTCCTTTAATGAGCAATACAGAAAAGAAATAGATCACATGAAGCAAAGTCAAAGAGATATAGAGGAACTTAAAATCTCAATCACAAGTTTACAAAACCGTTTGAGTGAAAGAATTTCAGATCTTGACGATACTGTTGCAGATAATGAAAAGGTGAGAAAGGATCTTTTAAAAGAAACTACGATGCAGAAAAAATAATCCATCACTTGCAAAAGATGAATACTGTGAGACTAATAGGCATCAATGAGAAAGAGGGAGTCAGTACAAATGATATAAAAAACATATGGGCAGAAGTAATAGCAGAACAGTTCCCAGATATGAGGAAACAATCAGACCTTCAGGTAACCGAAGTATACAGAACGCCAGTAACTTCAACCTAATTGAAAACACTACAAGACAGAAAATAGTGAAGATCCCAGAAAGCCAGCATAAGAATAACATACTGAAAGGTGATACAGAAAAGAAGCAGATCACATTCAAAGGAAATACCATCAGAAATATGGCTGACTTCTCTTCACAATCCATGAAGGCAAGAAGAGCATAGAGCAGAGTACTTCACTTGATCTTAGCCAAAAGGCCGAGAAGCGATAGGAGCAGAGTACTTCAATTACTGCATGAAAACAAATTCCAGCCCAGACTCCTACACACTGCAAAATACCCTTTCAAGATTGACGGAGAAGTGCAATACTTCCATGACAAAGAACAGCCAAAGAATTTCATGATGACAAAGCCATCCTGAAACAGGCTACTGAAAGGTTTTCTAGAGAGGGAACACAATGAATAGGACTCAATGAAGGAGAACAGAAGGAACCCACTAAATAGGGCAAACAATTAAATACAGAACCAAAAGGAGTAAACAACAGCAGGTAAATAACATGTCAATCGTACTTCAACACATCAAAATTATAACCATATAAATAGACTCAGATCATCAATTAAGAGAAATAGACTGGCACAGTGGATTAGGAAACAAAACCCAACAATATACTGTATACAAGAAACATGCTTAACGCAAAAAAGACATTCATATGCTTAACATCAAAGAATGGAAAACAGTACTACACGACCAGCACCTTACAGAAAAGCAGGTAGCAATTCTGTTCTCAGAGAGTTTCAACTTCAAACCAAGAAGGATCAAATGAAATAAAGAAGACCACTATATATTGGTTAGGGGAAAATTTCAAGAGAAAGAGGTAATACTCACAAATGTCTATGCAACAAACTCATATATATCTACCCAACTATATAACACAAATCTTAATGGACATTAAAAACCTAATAACCCAACTATAGTCTTAACAGGAGACCTTGACACACCCTTATCTCAAAAATATAGGTCAAGCAGACAAAAATTAGCAAAGAAGAAGAAGAAATGAAACAGAGCTTGGAACAAATGGACTTGGTAAACATATTCAGAGTGTTCCATCCATGTACAGATGAATACACATTTTTTTCAGCTGCACACAGGTTATTTTCAAAGCTAGACTACATACTAGTCCATAGAACTTGCTTAAGTGTATCAAATAATAAAGAAATTATTCCATACATATTATCTGACCAAAGCGAAATGAAACTGGAAAGAACTGACAAAAGAAACCAGAAAAACCCGCTGAATACATGGAAATTAAACAATGCCCTACTCATCAATCTATGGTTCACAGAGCAAATTAAACAAGAAATTCCACAATATCTAAAATTCAATGAAAATACAACCACAACTTACCCGAATTTATGGGATGCGATGAAAGCAGTTCTCAGAGAGAAAAATCATAGCTATAAACTCACACATTAAGAAAACAGAACTAGAACAAAGAAACACCTTAATGCTGCACCTCCCTCATTGAGAAAAGGAAGAGCAAAACAAACCCAGATCCTAAAGATGGGAAGAAACCATAAAGATTAGAGCAGAAATTAATTCAGTTCAGATGAAGAAAACAGTTCAAAAAATCCACAAATCAAAAAGCTGGTTCTTTGAAAGACTAAATAAATTTGATAAGCCCCTAGCTAACCTGATAAAAAAGATAAATGAAAAAGTTCAAATACAAGTAATAGAGAATGAAAAGAGTGTAAGTACCTCACACACAGTGGAAATTCAGAGGTAGCTACTTTGAAAATCTTTACGCTCACAGAACAGAAGACACAGAAGAAAATAACAGATTCCTCGAAAGGTACAAATCACCAAAACTGAATCAAGAAGATACAACAATTCTCAAGACCCCAATAACAGCCAATGAAACACAAAGGATAATTAAAAAACCTGCTGACAAAGAAAAGTCCATGTCCTGATGGATTCACAGCTGAATTCTACAATAAATTTATAGAAGATATATTCCTTACACTCCTCAAACTCTTCAATGAAATTGAAAAGGAAGCAGCACTCCAAAAATCATTTATGGAGGCAAGTATTAAACTGATTCCCAAACTAGGAAGGACACAACTGAAAAGGAGAACTTCAGGCCAATCTCCCTCATGAACGTAGATATAAAAACCTCAAAAAATTCCTAGCAAATAAAATACAGCAAAAATGGCCATACTCCCAAAAATGTTGTACAGATTTAATGCAATTCTTACCAAACTACCAAGAACATGCCTCACAGACCTAGACAAATGGTTCCTAATCATCAAGAAGATCATACACCATGACCAGATAGGATTCATCCCAGGGATGCAAAGATGGTTCAATATTCAAAAATCTAAAAATGTAATACACTATATTAATAGACTGAAATCTAAAAACCACATGATCATCTCAATCGATGCAGAAAAAGCTTTTGACAAAGTCCAACACTCATTTATATTCAAATACAGAAAATTGGAGTAGATGGCCTCTACCTCAACTTGATAAAAGCCATCTATGACAACCTCACAGATAATATAATTCTAAATGGGGAAAAACTGAAATGGTTTACTCTCATATCTGGTACAAGAAAAGAATGTCCTATATCACCACTCCTATTCAATATAGATCTGTAACCATTAGCTACAGCCATTAGACAAGAGGGAGAAATAAAACAAATAAGAAAAGATAAAGAAGAAGTTAAATTATCACTATTTGTAGATGACGTGATACTTAACATGGAAGACTCAAAAAACTCCACCAAGAAGATAGTAGAATTTATAAAAAATTTACTAACATAGCAGGATACAAGACAATACTCAAAAATTCAATAACATTACTCTACACAGTTAACAAACACACTGAGAGGGAAATTATAGAAACAATAACTTTTGCAATAGCACTGCAAAAAATGAAATATCTTAACTTAACCAAAGAACTAACTTAACCAAAGAAGGAGAAGATCTTTTCATGGAAAATTGCACTATTCTAAGAAAAGAGAACATAGAGGATTTCAGAAAATGCTAAAATATTTTGTGCTCCTAGATAGGAAGAATGAAACATTGTAAAGATGGCCATACTCCCAAAAGTGTTGTACAGATTTAATGCAATTCTTACCAAACTATCAAGAACATACCTCACAGACATAGACAAATGATTCCTAAAATTTATTTGGAACCAAAAGGGACCTAGAATAGCAAAGGCAAGCCTGGCCAACAAAGACAAGAAAGGAGATATTACAGATCCTGACTTGAAATTATGCCACAAAGATACTGTGAGAAAATCAACAAGGCATTGGCAAAAAAAAAAAAGAAAAAAAATATATATATATGTATATATATATATATATATATATATACCTGAGGATTAGTGCGATAGATTAGAAGATGCAGAGGTCTCTACGAACACACTCAACCACTTGATCTTCAACAAAGGGGCCAAACATGCTTACTGGAAGAAAGATAGTCTCTTTAACAAATTGTGCTAGAAAAACTAGCTCTCTACATGGTGAAAACAAAAACTTGACCCACGTTTATCACCATGCACTAAACTAACGTCAAACGGATTAAAGATCTAAACATTAAAACAGAAACACTAAATGTCCTGGAAAGAAAATAGGAATAACTCTTGAATACATAGAGGTAGGTAAAGAGTTCATGAACAAACAAGTATTTACACAGGAAACACTTGAAAGAAATAACAACTGGGACCAACTCTTATTGATCAGTTTTGCACGTCAAAAGAAATTATCAACAAGGGGAAAAAGACAACCCACAAATTTTCAAAAGTCCTAACTAATAAGCAATCAGATAATGTTCTGCTCTCTAGAATATATAAAAATCCAAGATATATTAGGGCCCTCAAATTTAAAGACCCAGTCCAGAAATGGGCATCTGAGATGAATACACACTTCTCAGAGGACATAATAGAAGATGCAAATAAATATATGAAGAAAATGCTCCACATCACTAGCCATCCATAACATGCAAATAAAAACAACACTTTGATACCATCTCCCTCCAGAAAGAATGGCTATCATAAGGAAATCAACCAACAATAAATGTTGGAGAGGTTGTGGGGAAAAGAGAACACTTCTCCACTGCTGGTGGGAATGTAGACTGGTTCAACCATTGTGGAGGTCAGTATGGAGACTCCTCAAAAGAATAGGACTAGAAATCCCATTCAAGCCAGCTATCCCCCTACTGGGAATTTTCCCAAAGGATTTGGATACATTGTATAATAGAGATATATGTGTACCTATGTTTATAGCAGCACAATGTGTGATAGCAAAATCTTGGAAACAACCAAGATGTCCATCACATGAGGAATGGTTGAAAAAGATGTGGTATTTCTATATAATGGAGTATTACTCGACCATAAAGAATGATAAAATTGAAGCATTTAGATTGAAGAGGATGCCACTTCAACATATACTCATAAGTGAAATAAACCAGACACGCATGTGCAAATATCTTATAGTCTCCCTAGTATTAGAAGTCAAAAGAAGAAATACAAATAGAAATATACAACAACAACTAAAAAGAATTTAGTCAGATAGTTAGGGCAAAGTGAATGGCATATGCTGCAGGATACTATCAGCTTTTCTTCTGAATGGTTAACAACCTAAGTTCATAGATCAAAAATTGGAGACAAAGAAGGGCCACAAGGCCAGCCAACATTTTGGCCCTAGCCTTTCAAGGTCAGTGAAGACTCATGACATAGGAGAACCTGTACTGCAACATCATGAAACTCAGTTGTGCCCCAAATTTTCTGAACAAGGAGATTATGGAGCCACATAGGAAGGTGATTGGTGATCTATAGTGTGCTTGGGGAAAGTCACATGGAGAGAAAACTTTCTCTCAGGCTCTCACAGAGAGCAATCTGGTCAAGCATTGGCTGTGACACATCCACATGGCTCACACAGACAAAGGATCTACAGAGTAAGGGTACTACAAGATAAATCCTGAGGGGATGTGACTGACCTCTTCAGGTACAAAACCTACATCTTTTATTATATAGGCCTTGCTTTATCTCGGTCTTAACCATCAAGCAGAAAAGTATAAAACTGAAGTATATAATGTGGGGCCATAATAATAAGTTGAGCTGTAAATTGCTATAGTCAACAACTTCTTCAGATAACTCACTATTATTGTGGAATGCTGGACTGTGTTGGATTGTGTCGTCGAGGTCAGGCACTTATAATGGTTTAATCACAATGGAGTGCCCATCTTTTACAAGTCCAGACAAAAAAAAAAGGGGGATACAAAGGAAGAACCATGGTGTGTTTGTATAAACAGTACAGTTAGGATAATTATGCAGTGCTTCTGCATAATTCTATGAGAGGCAAGATTTGCACTGATAGTGTTTGGCCCAGATATTATGTTTGCTTCTAGTACTATGGACAACCGCTATGAAGATAACAAGGTAGAAAGAATTAATTATTGAAACTGATATAATTCAGCTTTAAAAAATAAGATAATTATACAGCTACATTCTCTTAATTTATTGATTAGAAACATCTGCTATAATAGTGTCTGTAAGTAGAATATCATGTGTGCATCTTATACGACACTTCACTGCAAAAACAATTTGCAATGTATTAATTGTTGAGTCTGTCCTATTAATTTAATTTGAAAATGTCTCATTGATACTTGTTCTTCAATAAAAAATAAATTAATTATTTAAGGAATAAAAAAAAGGGAAATGACAACCCACAATTTCAAAAAATCTTAATTAATAAGCACTCAGACAAATGTCTTCTGTCTAGAATTAATAAAGAGCCATTAGGGCCATCAAATTTAAGGAAAAATCCAGAAATAGGCTTCCCAGATGAATACACACTTCTCAGAGGACAAAATTAAAGAAGCAAATAAATACATAAAAAAATGCTCCACATCACTAGCCATCGGTTTAATGCAAATTAAATCAACACTGAGATACCATCTTACTCCAGAAAGAATAGCTTTCATAAAGAAATCAACCAACAACAGATGTCAAAGAGGATGTGGGGGGAAAGGGAACCTTTCTGGTTGGGAAATTGACTGGTGCAACTACTATGGAAATCAGTGCGGAGACTCCTCCCAAAACTAGGACTGGAAATCCCATTGAAGCCTGCTATGCCCCCCTCCTAGGAATTTTCTAGAGGAACTGAAAACATCATATCATAGTGATATATGTGTACCTGTGTTTATAGCAGCACAATTTGTCATAGCAAAATCTTGGAAACAACCAAGATGCCCAAGACATGGGGAATGGTTGAAAAAGATGTGGTGTTTTTATACAGTGTAACATTACTCAGCTATAAAAAATGATAAATTTGAAGCATTTGTATTTAAGTGGATACCACTAGAATATATTCTCTTATGTGAAATGAATGAGACCCACATGTGCAAAAATTTTGTAGTGTCCCTAGTATAAGAAATCAAAATATGAAATACAAATAGAAAGGTATAACACAACTAAAAGGAAAGCAAGAACTTGAGGATTGGTCAATAAGGACAGGGTAAGGAGAAAAGCTGGGAAACAGGACAGAGACAAAGCCATACATTTGGCAGTGAAGCTAGGCAAGGCAATGTTCCTGAGAAACATCAACAGATTTTTGAAAGTAGCAGTTAAATGGTAGGATTCTCAACCTCACTATTTATATATGCTGATACCTGTGAACCAATCAACTGCCCTGAAGGCAGCAATGTATGATAGAAGAGTTGCTCTTGGAATGCCTGTCATTCTGGTGTGCTAAATACATATTTTCTGTCATGAAATACCAATTACTACCATGCTGTCTCACAACTAAAAGTTTCTTTTTTTTTTAGGGGTCATAAATGAAAAGAAAAAAGACACAAGAAAAAGGTGTTAGAGAGCTATTCTGCTACAATGCTGTATATGGTTAAATGTCTCAATTTCTGTGTAATAAATGTGTATATTAGTATTTTACATTTTTACCTCATGTTCTGTAAGGAATTATAGTTCAATACATCAATACTTGATAGAAAATATCTGTTCCACGTTATGCCTAAGATGTTTGATATTTAGACAGTTAGGGTAAACCGAACTGCATACGTTGCAGGGTAACAATCAGCTTCTCTTCTGGATGGTTAACAACCTAAGTTTGCAGATCAAAAGTTGGATAAGTTATTGACTTGAGCCTTTTACAGCTCAGCCTATTAATATAGCTTTATCTTTTATACCTCGTGGTTACACTTTTCTGCTGGATTGTTAAGATCAAGTTAAAGCAAAACCTACATAATTAAAAATGGAACTTTTGCTATCTGACAAGGTCAGTCAAGTCCCCTGAGGATCTACCCTGGAACCATGTACAGCACCTTGTAGAAGTAGTAACGTTAAGCTGAACTGCTTCTGTTACATAATAATAATAATACCATTAAGCTTCTCTTCTGGATGTTTAACAACTAGTTTGCAGGTCAAAAAATTAGAGATATAGATGGCCTAAAAGGATAGCCAATATTTTGGCCCTAGTCCTCCAAAATCAGTGAGGACTCAGGATGTCAGAGAAACTCTGCTGTGACATCCTGTATGAAGTGATTTCCCAAATGTTCTGATCAAGGAGAATATGGGACCACTGAGGAAAGTGATTGACAATGTACAGTGTGCCAAGGAGAGTCACCTAGAGAGAAAATTTTCTCCTAGGCTTTCACAGAGAGCAAATTGGTTAAGCAATGGCTCAGGTTCATCCAGATGGCTGACTCTGACAAAAGACCTATTTTTTTGGATTTTGAAAAACATTTTTTACTTTTCTAAATACAATATATATTTTGACCAACTTACGCATTTTTTATGCCCTTAATTGAAAAGGTTTCTATTTTCTAACTAAAGTGTAATGAGCCTTGTGTTAAATCAGGTCATTATTTTCTGGCTTCTCTACTCTGATCCATTGGTATAATTGACTTTGCTTTCATCAGTACTATGAAATCATTGCATAGAATCTGTTACAAGTTCTCCGATTTTGCTTTTCTTTAACTTATCACGGTTATTTCATGGCTTTTCTAATTTTATATCCATTTTAGCATTAGCTTAATAATATCTATATTTGATACAATTCCTGATTTTTTATTAAGGTAATGAGGAATTTGTGAATGAAATTTTAGTAGAATTGGTTCCTTAACAATATTGAGTAGCTTTATCCATAAATCATCATATATTTATTTAGGTCCTTTTAATATTTCTCAGAAATTTTTTATACTTTTAAATATTTGCATCCTAAACATCTTCGTATATTCCTGAGCATTTTGTATATTGATGTAATATTAGTTGCTGATTTTAAAAATTTTTTCCTAATTTTGTATTTACATATATAAATATATCTTATATTTAATTTTTCCATGAAATTTTTCTTCAAATGCTTAATAAATTTAACATAATAACTCTAATAGTTGATATATGTATGAAGTTATGTGTTCTATTTGTACAATAACATCCTCCTAGCATTTAAAAACTTTAATTGCTTCTTTTCATTATTTATATCCTTTACTCATGTTCCTATCACTTTTGTGTTAATTAGGATTTCTAGCACTGCACTGAATAAAAGCAATGATTGCACCTCAGTTTATTTTTCTTTAATTAGCTATTTTTATTTTTAACTAGTTCAAACATAGACTTAATCAGATTTCCTAACTGTAATTTTTCATAAGAGACAATTTTAAAATATACATTTCCATCTAATACCTGAATCAACTAAATTTTCATTATTCAATTGAATGTATTTTTAAATTTATGTTTTTTAAATCTACAAATTCATAGCAGGAGTTGGCTTGCTTCTAAAGAGGAAGCATTGTATAGGTATTAACTATTGAATTTAACTTAATGATATACTGTTTCATGTCAAACTTGAAATTTGTTGAGTCTCAAGAGTCAATGTGTAATTTATTTTGTACATTATTATTGGGGAAAATCTTGGCTTCTATGAATATTTGACATGATATCCTATAATGGTTAATTAGAGGAAAACTTATTTTAATACTGATTACATATATGTCCCTATATATTAATTTATTGAGATAGTTCAATTTTTTGTCAAAATTTTATAAATTATTAAAAATGAATACAAATATGTCCATGTTTACTAAGTTATGATGTGACCATAGCAATATACAGATCTTAAAGAGGTATTCCTTAAAGAAATGCATTCTATAAATCTATAAGGAACCACATTAGCTCCTCAAGACACAATTGTGCTGTTACACCATTAACATCAATGATGAAATGAAAAATGCAGCTGCCTAGGACATTTCTGACGCTTTCTACAAAACACTAATGCTTGAAGAACATTAGATATTGCATCACAGAAACTAAAGTGTAATCTTCATAAACAAAAAAATCTGAAGACATCTTTGATGGTGCACCTGCACTTCAAATGACTGATGATGCTAGTAACCTTGTGCATTCTGACTCTTTATTAGGTCCATTGGTAGCACAGATAGAGAGTTTATTTTTCATTCTTTCACTGTCACATATATGACACTATATGGAAAGCTTCAATTAAAGTTAGCAGAACCCAGAGATATCTTAGATCACTTGAGATCACTTGAGCTGAGCATGGTACTGCATCCTTGAACCTGTGAATCGGAAGAGAGTGGGAGTTGGAGGAAGGGAGAGTCAATTTCAAGCCAGCCTGTCTGTACCATGAAGGCTTGAAAGAGAAATAGCATAGGAGAATATTTCTATGTACTTATGCAAATAAAATCATTATACACATATTTTTCAAAATACAAATACATGTACTAAAGTACTAAGGTGTCATTTTTCAGGAAAGAGTCTGAATAATGGGGGTTGGTTATGTGGTGTTGGGCATTTCAGGCATTTATGTATAGCATCTCTCATTAAAAGGGATATTGTCACAGCTGAACACATGCTGGGGAGGCAGGGCTAGAGGTGTTGTGGAGAGAAGAGAGTGTGACATAGTCACTTGTCATCATGGGAAAGTGCGGGAATGGTGGCTATTATTGTTCCTTCTGACCAAGACATAATATGGCAGACCCATTCCAGAGAAAGAAAATGTTTTGTGTTTGTTTTAACATGTTATCAGGCACCTTAGAACTCCAAATTCATAGAAGGGTGTTGGCTTATATCTAAAGAGGAAACATTGCATAGGTATTAATTTTTAAGTAATTAATAAAGACTGAAATACACACACAAAACATTGGATACAATACAAATGTCTTCTACATGTAACCTCTCTGATACTGGACCTGCTTTTTTTTTTTCCTTTTTTTTTCTTCTCTGTGTCCTCTAACTCAGAACAAACATGGACAAGTTACAACTCCTAGTGTCTCTTCTCCAGACGATTTAAGGAACTCCATTTCAAAAAAAAAAAAAAAAAGTCACTTCCAGAAGATGTTTCTTCTCTTACATTTTTTTTAAACAAATGGATATTTCCAAGACATGTAACTTTTCTAATCACCTCTTATACGTCGGCCACCTCTTTCCAACTAAGCTGTCCATATGCAGGAAGTTCTCCTTTAAAAGGTTGCAGAAAATTTTGAGAGCAGCTATTTCATATTGTACATGCAGGCCTTCTAAAATGGCTGGTAAATCTTCCCATGGGGCGGTGGGCATTTCCAATTAAGCCAACGTGGAATGTTACTTTATGTCTCTCTTTGACAACAGCCCTGGCCAGCCAGCTCTTACACCAGTCCTCAAGCTCGGCTGTCTTATCTTTCGGGGCTGGTGAGGCCTTTATTTGCTTTTGGTGGCCAGGACGTGCTGTCTCTCCCAACTGGGACACAGCAGTCACCCCAGCACCCAGAGCTATGTTTTTCTATGTCCCTATTTGGTCGAGCTTTCAGACCTGCCTTCTCCAGCCCTTGATGTTGAAAACAACTAGTCCAAATAAGTATTCTCTTTCGATTATTCTTTATAGAAAGACATTTTATTTTTTTAAGTGTTTTATGTGAAATATTGATCAATAAATAAGAAATAATTAAATCAAAGATCTGGAATCCTTTCAAACCTATCACTAAATATATTTATCCATCTATCCATCTATCTATCTATCTATCTATCTATCTATCTATCTATCTATCTATCTATCTTTCTATCTATATGCTACAGATCAGTAAAATAACAAGAGTCTGAGCCTCTTATGAGCCAGCTACCAAGACAATCATAATGGAAGATTCACAATAGGAAAAATATTTCAGGTACAATTAAGTGTGAATTTTTAAGATTTTCAGGTTCTTGTTCACCTGATACTTTATAAATGGAAAATGCCCACTGAATATGTTGTTGCAGGAATTCTGGCACTATTTATTATTAGTAGTTTAAATTGTATTATTAAACTGAAATGTGAACATTTCAAATAATTAAAATTTGAAATTATTTATAATAAAAGGAAACACAAGTGAACAACCCCAAGAAATTATTTGTAATTTTTTTTGTCACCTGTAATCCTTGAGATGTCATTAGACACATGGATGAAAATCTGCTATTACAGAACAAGAAACTGTCTTCCTTGTCATTAATCTTAGCACAGTTTCCATTTTGGTGGCCTTCTTGGCTAATATTGCCTCTGTGTAGTGAGGAGCAAGAGGACACTACTTTGTCTTTTTTTTTTTTTTATTTTTATTTATTTATTTATTTATTTATTTATTTTGTCTTTTTGAGACAGGGTCTCACTATGCAGTTCAGGCTGGCCTTAAGCTCACTTTGTAGCTCAGGCTGGTCTTGAACTCACAACAATCCTCCTGCCTCAGCCTCCCGAGTGCTGGGATTACAGGCATGCGCCACCACGCCCGGCCCTTACTTTGTCTTTTGAAGTTGAAGTTTTCTTTGAGACTATGATTTTAGTAAAATACCCTTTTACTAAAGGGTATTTGTTGGTAGGGTGTTTTAATTTTTTTTCTCTTGGTTATTGGACCTAAGGTTTTCATATTGAACTACATTTTTGTAGTGTTTCATTGTTATTCTTTTTTTTTTTTTTTTTTTTTTTAATTTTGAGACAATTTCTCTTAAATGACTAAGTTCCCCATGCTGGGTTTGAATTTGCAATTTCAGTTTAGTTCCCCATACAGATTGTGATTTTTTCCTTTTGGTAACATAATACTTAGGTATGCTATAAAGATTGACATTTTTAATTACATACGAAAAGTTGATTTTTAATCAGTGAAAACGCTTGTGTAGCATCACAACAAAGAACTCTTTTATCTTTAAATGGCTACACAAGCATTTGAAAATCAGCTTAATGGTATTTGTTTTTCGGTGCTTTACACTGTCAGAAAACACAAAAGCAATATAAATGCATTTGTCCAAAAACTGGAAAGCAGATAAACAAACTGGGACTGGCATTTCCAGTGCTTTGTCTGAGACAGCTAATTAAATCCTTGTTTTGTCTTTTGATCTGATGGGGGTTGGTATATATCTTTCTTTTAAGAAGACTTTCTTTTAAGAGACTGTGAAAGGGATAAAGATGAAGATGAAAGCATTTTGCCTCCTCTGATGCTCAGTGAGCCTGTATGCTGCAAATAAAGTGCCAAGGGTCGTTTTAAGAAGTGAGGAGGATAAAGAGGTGGCCACAAATTCGGGAGATATTTCGAGAGGTGCACCAGATGAGAAATCCTGCTCTGAGTTGTCTGATGTTTGGGTCTTCCTTTGTTCGCATTGTTTTGAAATCCTAAGAATTCCTCTAGAATAGTTACACCATTGAATTGAGGGATTTCTTTTTAATCTCCTGTTCTACCTGTATTTACAGAACACAGTTGCCATATTAGGCTAAGATAAAGTGTTTTAATCTTTTATATTTTATCGTTCATATTAATAAAGATAACAAATTTAATATTTTCATCTTTAATATTTAAATCAATTTCAATTAAACTTTTTAAATATTTTATCTGTAAGTTACGCAAGGTGTAACATATCATAATTTACAAAGTGTACAATGGAAAACAAAGACTATCCAATTATTTCACATATTTAAAAAAAATTATTGAAGATCTCCCGTACACCAAGTATTTTCTAGTTTTGATGGCTGGGAAGATAGTGAATGACCTCAGTGGGAAAGGTTGCTGCTCACAGAATAACAGGGTTAACAAGACACAGAGAGGTTACGCTGCCCGACATTTGGGAAGTGTAAGTGCTTCAAAGTAGTTGAAATATGGAAGACAAGAACTTGAAATTTATCAGGAAAAAAGACACAAATTGAAAAAAACTTGATACCAAGGAATTTTAACCTCATAAAGTGAAAGACATAATGAAGGTTTTTACAAATCACCAGATTCGTGAAAGACGAATTTGTCTCGCAGCAAATCAATCAGGCAGCACCTGCTTCCTGGAGGGAGAAAAACAGGAAACTGCAGAAGTATTAGAAAATCGTTGGAATAATTTTATGAATACCTTATGATAAAATATTTACAAGATTGATGGAAATCATTGTATTAGCCCAGTTACTGAACTAATACTAAAGTACCAAATGAATACTAAATACTAGCACTAAACTAATACTAATATTTAGTACTAGTAATATTAATTTTAGCACTCATTAATAATTGGTACTAGTACTATTACTAGTACTAAGCTAATATTAAACGACATAGTAAACTACTTAATCTCATCTAACATGTGAAACTTGCTGATACTCTCCTTATATAGTAGGAAAGAGAAGCTAATATCAACTCTGACCTCCTTAGGTGCTTTAAGAATTTCATAAAATCAGTAAATTGAATAGAGGAATTGGAGGAAATATGGAAGTTACTATTCAAAATCTGATGGGTGCTATGTTGTGGTATTATGCGTAACTTATGATAGAGAGTTGGAAGTTAACGTTGTACTTTACATAATCTGGCAAAAACATAAAAATCTACTTGTATAAAATCAAAGATAGAGAAAAATCCAACAGAGTGGGAGATTACATGGGATGAACAGCTAGTCCTTTGAGGGTCATTTGTTTACTAACTGGTGACATGAGAGACACTAAATTAGGCAGTGAGAGGGACTGCCCTCAGAGAAGTCTGAGCAGAGGATGAGCTGCCTCCAAGTTTCACCCGGAGGCAAATTTGAAGCATGCCAGGCTTCATGATAGAGATTTGATAGCCAGGCCTAGATGTGATAGCTTCCCTAGAGGTGGAGCCATTTGAGATTACCATAATTAGCCCTACCTGGTTCGGTGAGTCTGGTTCCCTGTGAGAATCAGGGATGGGTGATCAGGCATTACCCCACATTCCCTTCCAAGAATGTCTTTGTTCCATCTATAGAACTTGGAGATAAGATAATGTTAAGATGCTTTTCATCCACCCTTGCTGTGTGCCTTGAGTCCCCCATTCGATCTGTATGAGCTAGGCCACTCTAGTTGTAATGCTATAGGTTGATCACAGGTGAATGGATAGCTACTGGAGTTCTGCTGTAAATGGACAAAGACACTCACGACAACCCACTTTCAGGATTCTTTCTGTATCTCAGGATCTCTGTCTCACAAAGTCATTTTTGTTCTTAACCTTCTCTGTTTTCTAATCCATTTTTCAGTGCCAGGAGACATGAACTCGGCATATCTTACATATAACAAGCTAGGAGTTACTTCCCCAAGGCAGTAGAAAAGGAAGAACAAATAAATAAAATAAGAAGGATACATTTGGAAACATACCTAGGAGAGAGATATGTCATGCAAAAAAGAAGGTGACAGCTTCAGAAAAGCAGGAATCTGGAACACGCTAAGCACAATGCAATCAATTTATACTGGAGCAGTAACTCTTGTCCCTGTACTTGAAATTTTATGACCTCCTATTATTGCAACATCCTGTCATGTCTGAACAGGGTCACCAAGATACAAACTGTCACCCCTTGATGAACTGCCTTTGTTCGCCTACCCACCCACAAGTTCCATACCAAAGACCAAGCTTGTTGATAAGAGATGTACAATCTGGAACCTGTCCTTTCCTTTGCTTAGCCATCTATCTTCTGAGATATATGCTGTATGCTCAAAACCAAAGTCTTCCTGTTTCCCATTTGCCCTCTCCTGTCTCTTAAATCCCACAATGCTATGAAGAAAGAAAATTGGTCATTATTTTTAAGAAGGATGGTTTTCTTTTTTATTTTAATAATTTTATTGAGAAAGTGGCACTGAGTTTCAAAACAGGTTAGTAGTAGAGTTACAGTAATTAATACATTTAATTGCATATTGTTGTCTTTGTAGTAGTTCCTAGTACAAGATGCAGACATGGTATCTTGTCTAAGCACTATTAGTTCAAAACTGCCTTGTCATTGAACTAAGTGAGAGTAGCTGTATATCCATGCTATTTTGTATATACATGTATTTTTTCCACTACATTTATATCCCCTTTTATGTTTACTTTGTCAGAGATGTATATTCCATTACCATTCATATATTGTAGGTGCATGAATTCAGAAGAGTAATACAATACAGTCCAGTAGTCTGTAATAGTAGTGGGTTATCCACAAGACTGGCAATGTCAGAAGTTATTGACAATGGAGTACTACTCAGCTATAAAGAATGCTAAACTCAAAGCCTTTATATTCAAGTGGATGCCACTTGAAGGTATACTCATAAGTGAAATAAACCAGACCCAAATCTGTAAATATCATATAGTCTTCCTAGTGTAAGAACTCAAAAGAAGAAATAAAAATAGAAAAGTATAACACAATTTAAAGTAAAATGAGGACCTAAGGATTAAATAATGAAGATAGGGCAAAGAGAAAAGCTAGGAAAAATGACAGGGGCAAAACCATACATTTATATTCACATGATGGGTAAGGTAATGATCCTGAGAATCTTCAGCAGGTTTTTGAAACTAGCATATATGTGGGATTTTCACACAGACTAACTAAGTATAAAGATAGCTGTGAACTAAGCAACTAGTAAGCAACTACACTGAAGATAGCAATGTGTATTACTATGGTCATGCATGGAATGCATGTCATTCTGGTCTTCTAAATATGTAGTGCTTTTCATGTCATACCAATTACTGCCATGCTGTCTCTCAAGTAAATGTTTGTTTGTTTTAGAGAGTAATAAATGAAAGCAAGAGACAAGAAAAGAAAAGATTTTCTTAATAAATGGAGAAAAGGCCAGTCAAAGAGCTCAGAAGATTAAAGTGGCTGCTTAGGAAGACACATGGCCAGGATTTGCTCACTGGCGTGCAGTGCCAGCCCCACAATTGATACTGGTGTGGAGGCACTTCCCTGTAATCCCAGCTCCTGGGAGGCTGAACACAGGTGGATCACTAGGAGCCTGATCTATGCAGTGAGACCCTGTAGACCCTTACTAAAATTTTTTAAAAAATAGAAAAAGATTTTCAATTGATTTTGAATAATGATTTCATTATAACAGCACAAACAGAAAGAGGAAGGTGACAAATTGTTATAGTCTGTGTGCATGTGTCCCCCCAATGCCCCATGCAGTCATGGGGTGAATTTCTACATTTTGTGATTAACTCATGATCTAAGGCTAGGATTATGGGTCTGAGTACTGCTAGGATTATGGGTCTGACTTCTGCTGGCATTCTGGGTGTGAGTACTATACCCAGCCTGGGGCAGATAGCTTGAATGCAGCTTAAGGGAGACAGACTTTCTTCATGTAGCCATTGTTGCTGCTACACCATTTTGCTCTCTGTTCTTTGTGTCCACCATGAAAGGTTGCTCTCTGCCGTGTGTAACGCTGCCTTGGAGCCCTCTGAGTATGGACTGAAACCTCCAGTCACTGTGAGATGAATAAACCTTTCCTTCCTATTTGTCCCAGCAATGAGACACAAGTGCTCTGTATTCACATGAGGGAGAAAAATTATTTGCAGAAAAAGAAAAAACTAAAAGTGACTGAGTAATGGCAAAATTTAAGAAATAAATGCATTGGGAACCCTGCAGTCATTTGCACTCTTTCCTGTCTTCCTCTAATGAAAACGCATCCCTGTTTAGGAAATGACTCCTTCCCCCTTCCTCATGCTACATGATTCCTGCAGATATTGGACCCCAGTTGACACAGTTGTCTTGGAGAAACAGAAAACTTTTTCTTCATGCACTGACTTGTTTGGAGAACAACGTCTGACATTCTCTAAGATCATGCTAAGCTTTACATGGATCAAAATGCGGATGCAAGTCTAACAGCACATAAATGGGAGGGGCATGAATATCTGGAAATAAAACCGAGCTTGCAGAACAGGGCTAAAACTAGTTTCTTTTTCCATTTCAAATATGTTAAAAACGTATTTTCAAATCTATGACACTAGTTTGTCACTTATAGTCACAAGATCCTGACATTATATGCTGATTCTAGCTACTCTAAAATTAAGTAGAATATAAAATACAGACATTCCAATCTAGGAAGCAATTTCGTAGAGGCGAAGGAGCTGGCCCATCATCACCTCGAGGGAATTAAACTCTTGAAAGAAATAGGTGCACTTCATAGTCTGAAGAGACTGAAGGGGTGAAAAGAGTGTCATGGTTGAAGAAAAGGAGCACAACTTTAAATCAAACGGTCTTTAAGCAAAGAACTATGGAAGCAGAAAATACCAGTTGAGTAAGTTGCTCCAAGCAGTCACTTCCTTCCTGAAGGGAAGAGAGGAGTTGCAAATTACACCATTCACAAGCTTAATAACACAGACTTATTTTGACTTACAAGAAATAAATATAACAAATTTCAATAAGTACATGCATCTTCAGTTTAATAAAATTCTTTGTACTGCCCACATCCTACACACACACACACACACACACACACACATACACCACATGCACACATGCATGCACCCTTGCACATACACACACACAGACCTAAGTTTTGGGGTCATTTTCTTACTTTTTTATTATTTTTGAAAATGAAAACTAAATGATAGAAGAATACTATATCTGGTGAGACTTCTGCTTACTATGGACATAATTTTTTTTTGTAAAAACCAAAGCAATATAGTGGAAAAAGTCATACAGCTAAAATGACAAATTAAGTGCAAAGTCTGTGCTACAGAGTGAAACAGAGCTCATCTTAAAGTAAAATGAATGACCAGTGTACAGATAACACTTGTGGGAAGATTACTCACGAAAGAGAAACTCTGGAATTATCTGAACTGTATGTGTCATTTTAATGTTAGCTGTAGAACTGTATTTCAGGGGAAATGTTTGTAGTTTATTAAGACAACATCTTTGTAACTGAATAATCATGAATATGTAGCTCTCCTATAGTTCTTGCTGAGGTATATTTTTTATAGTCAGCTCTGCTAATTGAGACTTTTAAGCTTCATGCTATTTATGTACATTAATGTCCAGTAGCATAGTCAATCACAAATCTGAAATACAGCTATGACCTTTACCTTAAAGAACTCTTTGAATATAGCTGTTTGACAATGGAGAAAATAAGGAATAAGTTGAGCTTGATGCCCCACTAGCAATGTCAGAAGTAGCCACCTCGGGGTGTTGAGGTAGCTATTCTGACAGCTTGTTAAAGACAAATAGGAAAGTGTCCAGAAGAGGAACAGCAATTACCCTGTTCTAGAGGTCAGAGGAAGCTCTGAGTAACATCTTCAAGAATGTATTTGCAAACCTCAAATCCTCTGACAAAGAGATGCAAGTGGAAAGGGTTTTAAGACAGTAGAATAATTGCATCTATCCTTGTGTTCATAGTATGAAGATGCCTCTCCCCCCGGCCCCCAGGATACTTCAGGTTGTTAGTTGCCCAAGTAATAGTTCTGGTGACAGTTCCTGTTACCTCTGATTTTTAGAAATGGCTGATCATTGTGATGCATACTGTAAAAACTAATCCCTAATTGACAAGCCATTCTGCTTCTGCACTTCCTGCTTACTTATCCCACAGAAGCCTAGATCAGTGCTTGAAATGAGTGGTGTCCATTAATGTAAATAAATCTGCCTATGAAACATGGGATTTGATTTGTTGCTTCTGTTTGTCACTGCTCAGGTCGTAGAGAATCCATAGTGCTATACTTCTGCCATCAGCTAAGATTTACAGCACAGGATGGAGTGGTCAGAAGTCTCTTCCTAAAGGGGCTGCAGTACAGAAGCCTGCTAACTAGCCCTACTTAAAGTCAATACATTGCCCCTACCCTGTCTGCTTCCTCTCCCTGCCAGAGCCTACTGCCAGCGGTCAAGGAGCACACAGATGGTGGTGACACTGCAGACAGAACAGATATTGCTGCTCAAGTGTCCACTTCTTAATTAAACTATAAAAATAACCTGCAGCTTTAGAAGTGTCTTCATTTACTTGGCATACTTGTTGTTAATGCTATATAATTTTATTTTTTCAAATTGTACTGTAATAGAAGCTTTTAAATATATGTAAATGAAATAACAAATAGTAATGATACAAGGATGGTAGAATTCTATTCTCTCTCTCTCTCTCTATCTCTCTCTCTCTCTTTCCATTTTTTTCTTGCACAGGGTCTCACCATGCAGATCATATGCTAATGATCACCAGTTTTCAGCCTCCCCAGTGCCGGTGTTACAGGCATGCACCACCATGCTGGGACTTGGTCACAGCCTCTGCACACCCAAAGTGGAGCCGGTGCAACGTGTGTTACCCAGGATCAAACTTTGCTCCTGGTGCTTGCCTAAGCAGGTGATTATTCTGCTGAGCTATCTCACTGGCCCTTCTACCTTTCTACTATATTCTACATTTTTAAAATAAAAATTATATAGTTTGACATTAATATTTTAACCATTTGAGTCCAATCTAAATTTCTCTTATTGGTGGCATGAAAACAAACTTCCTCCTATGAAAATGAAATTATGAGATACTTACTAGAGTCCTATCAGTTCTCTTGTATTCTTCCCTGACTCTGACTCCACTGCCTATGGCATTCTTTTTCTGCTCATCTACTTATTTACAATACCACAAATCTTTCACTCTCCCACACACCTTGTGCCTCTTATCATGTAAGATCATATATGATGAATCCAGGCCCCACAACTGTTGCCCCTTGCTTTAGCCATCCCAGTTGTAATTCATTAATTATGGCAATCTTGCTTCTGATGCTATAGACAATCTTTTCAACTCTGTACTCCAGGAGACTCGTACAACTCAGTAGGCAGGCCATTTGAGATAAAATCTCTTCATCATCTTAGTACAATTTTATATCACATATATCAAAATAAGACAGTTACTTAACAGTGACCAAAAATGTGACAAAAAATATGAAATGAAGTCCATACACATGGGCTTCTTTGTGCTGACCATATTCTGTTTTTTGGTGGTTTGACTAGAGTGTTCTCTGAGACAGATAACTTCAGAGCAACAAATTTGGAGTAGGCTTGGGAAGAGGGCAGAGACAAAGCTCTCAGTTTGAAGTGTTCTTGCAGGATCCTGGTGGACTGTGAAGACAGCCTTGTCTGTCAGCCCTGAGACCCCAGATGAGGCATAGGTCAGATGTATCTGCTATAGACAGGGTCAGCCACACATTGTGAACTTGGGAAGAAGAAGTCAGCAAAGGCTGATGCTTATGTCATTTTCCAGACATTTAAATGAGAAGGGGTTACATGTGCTATGAAGAAACAGCCATTTGGAAGAAACATCAGGAAAGACTAAACAGGATTAAACCCAGAATTGGGGCAAGGTCAGAGTGAAATGTCAAAAGGAGATCAGCTGAAATGAAAATTGAAAATGCGTGCAGGCTTTGGCAACACGAAGGATGCTGACCTTTTTAACTTGCAATGGCAAGTAGAGCTGGAGAGACTGTATTGTTAAGATGTATGACTTAGGAAAACAGTGAGGTAGAAAGGCCCATAAACTCCATCTCAGTGATCAGTCATGAAAGAGAGAGGGGTACCAGGCAGAAGTTGGAGAGTGGTGCATTGGGCTGGAAGAAATTCTTTAGTTGGGAACATTTTGGCCATGCTGATATGTAAAAGGACTATCTTTATGAGCCTGTACAAAAGGTATCTGTTAACAAAGAAGAGGCAGAAATAGGATCAGATCACAAATACTAAGTTAACTTTGGAAGGCAAGGCTGCATGGGATGGACCTATGGATGCAGAAAAAATACATTTGTGACAAGAAAAAACTGAAGGCTTTGGCTATTGGCATTAATTTCCTTTGTTGGGCAATATTTTCTGTAAAAATTTGCCATTATAGCTACTGTTGGAGGAGGAAATTACTGGTTTCTTTGGGTTTTCATAAGAAATTATCCCAAAATTGGCTATTTTATTCTGAACCAGTCTGGCAATCAGAGTTCAACTCTGGTTAGCAGAGTTGCATTCACTCAGAAGGCCTTAAGACTGCTACGCTGTCTTTTTCTCCACTGTTGGCTCCTGGCCTTCCCTGATTTGTGACTATACACAATATACACAGCTCCCTCGTCAGTCCCCATCTGTACCTGAACTTTACTCCTTCTCCCCATAGGTCTCTCCTAAGGATGTTGGCTTTAGAACTCATTCAGATAATTCTTTCCCAAATCCTTCAAGTAGAACATATCAGCAATGACCCAAGTTTCCAGGTTTCCAGGGACAGAAAACACATTATCTTTTGGAGGGTGACTATTCAATGCCCTAAGATATCTAATGGATTTTGTTTCAGGAGAAAGATCTTTATTATGTTATACAATTTTGCATTCAACTCATAAACATGATTGTATATGAAGTTACAGATATACTAAATACATAGACTGAATTATTATATATATACTGAAACATATATTAAAACACATTATATCCCATAATTATATATAATCATTATGTATCTATTAAAAATACAAATAGCTTTATAAAATAAAATAATACACAGCCTCATTCAAGAAAAAGAGTCACTTTAGTTGGAAAGACTCCCAAGAAACAGATAGCAAAAGGAAAGGTTTAAGAAACACACACAGGAAAGCATAAAAGCACAGAATAGAAGTGGTATCAGCTGATCTGTGCACAGCCAGTGAACAAGAGATGTCCCAGGAACAATAAGCAGGTTTCCCATTATTGTATCAAGCAAAAGAAGTAAGTTAGGTCATCCTTGCTAATAGTGATGAGAGACTGAGAAGTTACAATGAAGGAGTTTATAAAAGATTGTGTCTTGAATGGATAGAGACTTGGTTGGAGTACTGATGCTCAGAAATACAACCTCACTTACTCACAGTCCCCAAAGAAGGGCACAAGCCAAAGATCAGGTTCCATACATCTGCCTGAGAGAAAGAGAAGGGAGTCACACAGGACATCTTTATTCCAAGTTCATGCATTCAAGGAAGCAACAAATAGCAAACAAAATTATGGAAGAGACAGAAATGTCATAAGTAGAAAAGTTCAAAAGTTATTCAATAGAATGGTTTTAAAATTTTATTTAGTATGTCAATATCAATGTATGCAGAAAGATTAGGGCATGACATCCACACAAGACTAGGCAAATCTAAAATTAAAATTATTAAAGAAATTTAGCAACTGAGTTCTTGTTCTTAGTATAGCTATGGTTGCTTTTATATAATTACATAAAATTGGTGCCCACTGGCATGTTATTTTTACATATTCCAGTTTTGTGAATGGAATGGCCAGTGGAATAAGAGCTTCCCTGCCAAGTGCAAGGGCCTGAGTTCAATCCCTGGTTCTGCCAAAAAGAAAAAAAAATTCTGAAATATAAAAGACATGTACAAGATACCTTTTTAAAATTTTATTTTAATTTTAAAAAGAGTAGAAAAATTAGATAAGACATTAGAAATGATGCACAATTTTAAAAAAACATGATGATAAGTATTCAACATTGGTTATTATATTGCACATTGTTGTCTTCAATGCAGTAGCTCAGAATAAAAATATAAGAACATAAAATTAGTCAAAGTAAAACTTTAAACATTAACTGCTATCTTCAAAAAAATCAATAGAAATTAGTTGTACAGTCATCTTAGCTGTACATGATACCTTTTGTGAAGTTCTTCATTAGACAGTTTTTTTTAATTTTTGTTTTATTGAAGTACAAATATCAGTGAGACAGTTATAAGATACCTTGACAAGATGGATTTGATAAATTAATACATCACAAACTGTTTTCATAATGTTTTGGTATCGTAGAAGGTGCATACATGATATTATACTTACAGACATTATTACACCGTATGTCTCTTATCAATAAATAGAGTGTAGCTGTTTGTGTATCTTATTTTTTATACCTGAATTACATCAAAGATTCAATAATTAATACTTTCTACCTTGTTATTTTCCTAGTTGTTGTCCATAGTACTCGAAGCTGACATAACATACTGTCCAACCACCATTAGTGCAAATCTTGCCTCTCATAGAATTATGTAGAAGCACGGCGTTATCTATCCCAACTGTACTGTCCATACACACACATCATGATTCTTCCTTTCTATACCCCTTCCTTTGCCTACACCTGTCAGAGATAGTTTTGCTGTTTCAACATGACACAGTGAATTTACATAAACTTAGAGAGTATAAGTGTATCATTCAACATCCTTTCTTGATGTAATAAAGAGATGCAATAAATACAAGATGTGTAAAGCTTCTGCAATAGTTATGCCATAAGCGTTATTATACTCTGCACATATTGTACATGTCTGGCAGCACAATAGGTGACAGTAGCTTCACTTCCAATACATGAGTGTCTGTACTCTCCACATGACTTTGCCAGGGCTTCAGCTGCAGGAAGGGTCAGGAATTCTTTGGTTCCCTTATAAACTTATGGGACCAGGATTGCTGATAGGATTCATTTTTGACAAAATGTTGTTATGATGCTCACAACTGTATAATGGTCAAAATTAAAATACAAAATAAAATGTAGCTGATTATACAGCCCAAGAAGGAAAAAGGTCACTCTTAATGATCACATACATGCTCTGAAGCACAAAGGCAACCAATTAGCTTACCATACAATTCCAAAAGTCACAAAAATGTAATGTGTAAGAATACCATGCCAATGGGCACCAATTTTATGTAATTATATAAAAGCAACCATAGCTATAATAAGAACAAGAACTCAGTTACTGAACACTGGTCTCAGCCCCTGAAATATACTAATGCATTCAGTCCTCCCAGCAAGGCTTTGCAAAAAAGAAGATCACTTGAAAACACCGTCAACAAAAAAGCCAGCATTTTGACCCCAGCAAGGTCCAAACTGTGATAAACTGACAGCATAAAACTATTGAGCATGGACAAGAGGCATAATTAAATAAATGATCACAGAGAAACTCCTATAACTGAACAATATATGGAACTCCTGTGAGAGCAAAACCATTAAAACAATGCAAACTAAAATGATGAATAATTCAACTTTGTGTAGTAGACGCCTTTCTTTCTTTCCTTCCTTATTTTCCTAATCCTGTCTTTTTTTCCCACTCTTCTTCCTTCTCCTTCATGCTCTCTATCCCCTCCATTTGCATCTCTGCCTTTCTGTTTCTGTTTCTCTGTCTGTCTGTCTGTATGTCTGACTCCAGGTTAATCCACAAATGGGCAAAGAGAATAATGTGTGTTTTTCTAAGCATATGACATATTGATCTCTTTAAAATATTCTCCAGGAAGCCAACGAGATGGCTCAGTGGAATAAGTGCTTCCTTGGCAAGCACAATGGGCCTGAGTTCAATCACTGGTTCTGAAAAAGAAATCTCCAAAGTCCCCTTCTTCACTGCTGGTGGGAATGTATACTGGTGCAACCATTATGGAAAGCAGTGTGGAGATTCCTTAAAAAACTAGTACTTGAAATCCCATACAAGCCAGCTATCCCCCTACTGGGAATTTTTCTGGAGGAACTGAAAACATTATATCATAGTGGTATATGTGTACCTATGTTTATAGTAGCACAATTTGTGATGGCCAAATCTTGGAAACAACCAAGATGCCCATCACATGAGGAATGGTTGAAAAAGATGGGGTATTTTTATACAATGAAGTATTACTCAGCTAAAAAGAATGATAAACTTGAAGCATTTATATTTAAGTGGATGCCACTTGATGCTATACTCATAAGTGAAATAAACCAGACCCACATGTATAAATATTGTATAGTCTCTCTAGCATAAGAACTTAAAAGAAGAAATATGAATAGAAAGGTATGACACAATTAAAAGGAAAGCAGAAACTTGAGGATTGGGCAATGAGGAGAGGGCAAGGAAAAAAGTTGGGAAACATGACAGGGGAAAAGCCATACATTTATACGCACAAAATGGGTAAGGCAAGGATCCTGAGAAACATCAGCACGTATTTGAAACTAGTAGTTAATTGGTAGGTTTCTAACCCTGACTAACTATATGCTGATGCCTATGAACTCTTCTTCCTGATATTAAATTTAACTAGGAAATTTTACTTAGTGGTGTAGTCCTAGTGGTGTAGTTTCCAAACTGTTTTAATTAATTAGTATAAACACGTAACTACATGAGTACTATATTTTAATGATTACAGAATGTGAGAACAATTCAGATGAAAGGGGCATTCAACTGAGTAAAATACCAAATACTACACACCTTGTAAATATATGAATATTTATTCCAATTATACTTATCGTTTTTATGTTTTTGATGTAGGATCTCACTATATGATGAGGGCTGGTTTCAAATTCATGGTGATCCTCTTGCCTCTGCCTCCAAGTGCTAGGATAACAAGTGTGCACTACCATGCCTGGATGTCCATCTATATTTGCTTCTCCAATTTTTATACATATATATATATATATATATTCAGTTGTGGCAGGGTCTCACTCCGCAGCTCTGACTTGTGGTGATTCTCCTGCTTTCAGCCTGCCCAGAGCCAAGGTTATAGGATATACCACTATGCCCAGGCTCTGTGCCTGGCTCAGTACACCCTGGTGACAGGACTGTCACAGTATGTGGTCCTGGGGATCCAACATCAGTCCTTGTGCTTGCCTGAGCTTGCCTAAGCAGGCATTTTAATCTGCTGAGCTATCTCACTGGTATCACTTCTCCAATTTTAACTTTCTAGTGCTATCCTGCTTTTGGAATAAGGATTTGTTCCACCAGTCTAACTTTACCTAAATGATTTTTGTCTCCATCTAAACTGTGCAGCCAAAGTTAAGCCATCCTGCTCATAATCACAAAGCCCCACTGCCACAACTAAATTTTTAGTCTTCATTATCTCAGGGGAGCAGGATCCTCAAATATTAAGGGGAAAAAAGATATATTTTGATGCTGTATTGTCAGTAGTTGGCAAATCTAGATGAGTTGATTTTATGAAAAAATGAAATGTCTACATAATGCATTTGAAAATGTACAGACTTACTATAAAATGTCTTGATGGAAAAAATGGTGATTAAAGACATAAAGTAGTAATTCCTTTCATATATAAAGGATATTATTATCAGCACTTCCCTGTGAATATTTATATAATACATAGGTTCTGATGGGAATGAAATTAGAATTCAGAAGTTAAGTTTATAACACAAGAGCTGAAAATTTGGGCCAGTGATGCAGCATCTGCCTTGTAAGCACAAGGTCCTGAGAATAATTCTCATAGTAATAAAAAGAAAAAACAAAAAGTACTAAAAATGTGTGGTTTCTCTCATAGTTTGTTTTCTTTCATTACAACACGAAGTATAGCATTTTATTTTAAAACGGCCATGCAAAACTTGCAATCTAGTATGCTAAATGTGAGATACATTATCAAAAAATGCATAGAAACTTCTATAATGATCAATTCCAGAAACTGACTGCAGTACTTAAAGGCCATGCCTGTGTTCCAGAACTGGCCCCAACCACAGGAAAGACTACTGCCTATAGGCAGAGTACTATATGTTTTCCAAATTAAATTAAGTACAATTGATGAGTATGAATCCTGAAATTGGTTCTTCAATGAGGTATTTTGTTGGGTATTAACGCACTAAGAGCAGCAGCCACTTGTCTAACTCAATCAGCTGGCCACAGTGGCCTTTTAAGTATCATACTCATATATGCTGTTTGATATCTGCTGTTAATGGAAATTTCCATAAGTATATGAAGTTTAGGGAATAATGATTTGAAAAGCATCAGAGCAATCACTATAAGACATAAAGGCAGAGGCTTTCACTAGTTACAAGCACTACAAGGACCTCTTTCTGTCAGCTGCACCTTGCGTCCTGCTCCAGTAGAAAGTGCCCCCCACAATGGTGTTAGTTACTATTTTCATTGCTGAGATAAAATACTTAGTGACCAAAGTTAAGGGAAGAACGTTTATTTAGCTCCAATTTGTAGAGGTTTCAGTCCACAATTGGCTGGTCCAAGCCAGGGTGGCTTGGCAGAGAGGAGGTCCAGAGGAGAAACAGTGCACAGTGGCAGAAGACAGCAAAAGCAAGCAAGGGAAGGGAAGGAAGGGAAGGAGGAGCAAAGCCCTTTCTGTCTCTTATGTTGTATTCAGCCCACCTGGATTAGGATGACACCAATCAAATCAGTGGACCAATCCATCAGTCACTCACCCTTAAACCAACCACCCTTAATAGCTGCTCTGCACTATGAACCAGTAACAAACTCTAGATTGAGTCATCTCTAAAACAAAACAAAACAAAACAAAACTATAACCTCATGAGGCTTTGAGAGGACATCTAGATACAAAGCATAACAAGTGTCTGCAGCACTCACTTGATTTGCACTAACTTCACCGCCTGTGTGTAAACTCAGATAAGACATTCTCAGTTCACATGTTCTGGAGATTTATAGGAATGCAATCATGCCATATGTAGCCCCTGGTGGCTGACTCTGCTTGCTAAATAACATGTCCTTTAGGGCTGGCAACAAGAATGTGATAGACAGCTTACTTTCAATGGTATGAAGTATTTCACTCTGTAAGTAGCTCTCTATGTATTCACTAGCTACTTTTCTTTTTCCTTTTTTTTTTTTGTGGAACCAGGGATTGACTTCTGAGCTTGCCAGGGAATTGCATATTCAATTGAGCCATCTCCCCAGCCCCTGCTACTTTTCATCATTTCCCTAACACGATTTCATTATATGGCTATTAAAAACTATTTTTTAAACTTTTTTATATATTTAGCACAGGGTCTATAGGATCTCACTATGCATATTAGACTTGTGGTGATTCTTCCTGTTTTTCAGCCACCCAGCCTCTGGGATTATAGGCATGTGCCACCAAGCCCGGTCTCAATCATCATCTCAGCGAGTCCTAGGGGAACAGCCAGTATGGCAAGCTGAGGATCAAACCCCTGAACCCTGTGTTTGCCTAAACAGGCACTTTAATAAACCACTGAGCTATCTGGCCTGCCCTTAAAAACTATTTTAACAGAAATATATCATTGTAAATAATGTTTGGGGCAAATACAGAAAAGTCACTCTCATCTAATATGTAGATATGTATGCTTATTTATTCATTTATTTTGGCCACAAGCATGCTCATACTAAATTATTATTATTATTATTATTATTATTATTATTATTATTAATCATTTTGCAGTGCCAGGGAATGAACTGAGAACCCTGCACTTGCCAGGCAAGTGCTTATTTTACTAAGCTATCTCCCTGGCACCTAAATTATTTTTAATACATGTCATCAAAGTGGTTTTTATCATTTGTTCCAATAATGTATTCTTTTAAACCAAAAATTATTACTGAACATATTTTTTAAATGTTGTGACTATGTTTTAAAATTGGATTGTGGTTAAGTCAATTCCCTGGTTGCGGTTAAGTATTTTGAGAATAAATGATGGACCATTTATACTTCTTCCTTTGTATCCTAAATATTAATTCTCTGAATAGCTATAAATACTAGATATTTTTAAAATACCAGGGGCCAGGGAGATGGCTCAGTAGAGTAAGCACTTCCCTGGCAAGAGCAAAGGCCTGAGTTCAATCTCTGGTTGCATAAAGAAAAAAAAATTAAAATATCAGTTTTACATTTTCTGTCAGATGGTTTTAGATGAACAGAAGTCTTTATTTTATAATATTTATAATTGCAGTGAGCTAAAAATTTACGTTATACTTATGTTTTCATGTCCATGTATATTTGTATATTTGTGACATAGTTTTTAATATCTTAACAAAAATCATAAATTTCACAGGATAGCAATTATTTTTCCCAATGAATATAGAGATGGATTCCAAGGATTTCAGTCTGTAGTCAATTTTTACAGTCTTGGTTTTCCAAGGACAGTGAGGACTACCTGGATCTAATGTGGTGCAGATAATAAGAATTAAGGAAAAACACTACAACAAAAAAACTCACATTTATTGTGAGCTGAAAAATACTCCAGTGTGTAAAAATATGATAGCTTCTTTATCCATTCTTCAATTGAATTATTTCTGTGCTGTTTCCAGAGATATTTGTCATGGATTTAGCCATGACAAATCACGCTGCTGTGTACATGGATGCACATATATCACTGTAGTATGATGCTTTCAACTCTGCTGGAAAAAATCCCCAGAAGGGAATAGCTGACTTGAGTGGAAGCTCCAGTCTTAGTTTTCAGGGAATCTCCACACTGCTTTCCATAGTGGTTGTACCAGTTACACTCCCACCAACAGCAGAGAAGTTTTCATTTCTCTCCACAGTCTCTCCACCGTGTGTTATTCACTGACATCTTGATGATAACATTCTTCCAGGAGTGAGATAGGATCTCACTGTTATTTTCATTTGCATTTCTCAATTGACCAATGATGTTGAACAGTTTTTCATATAGTTACTTGACATCTGTATTTCTTCCTATGAAGAGCGTATATTCATCTCAGATGCCTATTTTTAGGTATGGTCTTTGAATTTGGTGCATCTGATTTTTCTTAATTCTTTATATGTTCTAGATATAAGGCTTTTGTTGGAAGGACAATTGACTATATTTTTTTTTCCAGTTTGAAGGTTTCCTGTTTACTCTGTTGAAGATTTGCTTTGAAGTACAGAAACTTTTTAAAAGATGAGATCCCAATTGTTGATTCTTTGAAGTATTTCTCATGCACTTTGTTTTTTGTTCATGAACTCTCTACCTACCCTATGTCTTCCTCTAGATAATTTAGCATTTCTGTTTTAATATTTAAATCTTTGATCCATTTTGACTGTAGTTTTGTGCATGGTGACAGTCATAGGTTTAGTTTGATCCTTTGGCATGTGGAAAGCTTATTTTTCCAGCAGCACTTATTAAAGAGGCTATCTTTCTTCCAGTGAGCATATTTGGGATCCTTATCAAAGATAAAGTGCCTGGTTATGTTATTGTGTTATTACAGTTGTATGTGCCTCTTTTAATCCTTTCTATTGATCCTAAGGTCTGTCTCTATGCTAGTACCATACTAATTTTATCACAGCAGCTTCATAGAATAATATCAGTCTTGGATTATGGTAACACCTGGCTTTCCTTTGTGTAATAGATCTTCTTGTGATAGTCTGGGTCTCCTCTGCATTCAAATGAATTTGAGGAAAGTTTTCTCATGCTCTGTTCAGTATTCTACTGGTATTTTAACCTGGTTTGTATTGAATATTTATAAGCAATTTGGGCATATGGCCATTATCACAATGTTGGTTCTTTCTAACCAGGGGCATGAAATATTTTTCCACTTTCTCAAATCCTCTTCAATCTCTTTTCTCAGAGTACCATAATTTTCACTATATAAATCTTTTGTATGTTTTGTGAGATTTATTACTAATTATTTCTTTTTTATGTTGTTGGGAAATACATGGTTTCCTTAATTTCTCTATGAGCATGAGGTGCAGCACAAGATAATTTGTTTTGGATTCTTTCTTTCTTTCTTTCTTTCTTTCTTTCTTTCTTTCTTTCTTTCTTTCTTTCTTTCTTTCTTTCTTCTTGTTCTTGTTCTTGTTCTTCTTCTCCTTCACTTGCTTTTACTTTCTTTTTTCTTTTTTTAACTTAATTTTGTTGAGAAACAGTAATGAGACAGTTTCAAAACCGATCCATACCAATAATTAATGCATTGCATATTGTTGTCTTTGTATTAGTTATTCATAGTATAAGATGCAGACATGATATCTTGTTCAAACACTATTAGTACAAATTTTGGTTCTCATTAAATTAAGAGAAAGTAGCTGTATATCTATATTACTATTTTGTATCTACAGATACAACATGGTCCTTCATTTGTATCCCCTTTTTTGTTTAGTTTTGTCAGAGATGAATATTTCCTTGCCATTTAAATATTGTAGGCTCATGAATTCAGCAAAATAATGCAATATAGTTCAGTAGTCGATAATAGCAGTGGGTTATCCATAGAGCTGGCAATGTGAGAAGTTATTGACTTGAGCCTTTTACAGCTCAGCATATTAATATGGCTTTACTTTTTTTTTTTTTTTTTCAGAACTGGGGATTGAAATCAGGTCCTTGCACTTCCCAGTGAAACACTTATTCTACTGAGCTATCTACCCAGGCCCTGGCTTTATATTTTATACTTTTCTGGCTAGATGGTTAAGACCAAGATAAAGCAAGAACTATATAACAAGAAATGTAACTTTTTTGTCTGCCAAGATGAGTCAAATCCTCTCGGGATTTACCCTGAAATCTGTACCTCACCTTGTAGATCCTTTGTCAGTGTCAGCCATGTGGATGAGTCATGGTTATTGCTTGATCAATTTGCTCTCTGTGCAAGCTTGAGAGAATGTTTTCTGCATGCCACTCTCCTTAGGTACTTTCCTCTGTGGCCCCATGTGCTTTCCTAACATGCAAATTTACCACTATAAATTTTCCTATTAAGATAGCTTTCATTGCATTGTACAAGATTCGGTATATTGTATCTGCATTTTTGTTTAATTGTAAATTATTTTTTAAATTTCTCCTTTAATCTCATCTTGACTCATTTTTTCTTGAAGATGTTGTTTAATTTCCATATGTTTATCGTGTTTTTGTAGTTTCTTTTGCCAATAATTTCCAGTTTTACTGCATTGTCATCAGATAGTATGCATGGTATAATTTCAATTCCTTTCTATTTTCTTAAGAGTCTCTGTGTGCTCATATGGTCTATTTTTGAGAATGTCCCATGTGTAGCTCAGAAGAATGTGTATTCTGTTGTTACTGGGTGAAAAACTCTGCAATGTTTTACCAATTTAATTTCTTTACAAGTTTATTATAGTTTTGGTATTTCTTTGTTGAATTTTTGCCCAGCTATTCTATTCTTTTTGTGTGTGTGTGACAATGGCATGTTAAAGTCCCCCATTAGTATTGTATGATTGTTTATTTGATTGTTCATGTCTGTTAAAATTTTTGTTATGTAGAATGGTGATCATATAATAGGTGTATTTTTATTTATAATTATCTTGTCCTCTTGCAGTTTTCCCTTAACAAGTATATAGTGACCTTCTTTATCTCTTTGGATAAATTTTGGTTTGAAATTGATATTGTCAGCAATGAAGATAGTTACCCCTGCTGTTTTGTGATTTCCTGCAGCATGGAGGATTATTTTCCATCCTTTGTCTTTTAGTATGTAAATTTTCTTTCTAGTTAAATGTGTTTCTTGTATGCAGCACACTGTTTGATTTTGTCTCTTAAATACTCTGCTACTCCATTTGCTTTGGTTGGTGAATAGAGGCCATTTACATTGATAATTATTACTGACACATATTGGCTTATCTTTATGATGTTATTTTCCTGCTATAGGTTCTGTACTTTTTCCCTCTTTTTAACTACTTGCTCTGTTTGATTGTTCCTTTCCATTGTTATTGAAGCTGTGATCCCTTCTCTTTCTAGAGTGTCAGTACCCTTTGTAGGGTTGTTGTGGTGATCATAAATTT
This sequence comes from Ctenomys sociabilis, assembly GCA_004027165.1. NCBI lineage: Eukaryota > Metazoa > Chordata > Mammalia > Rodentia > Ctenomyidae > Ctenomys > Ctenomys sociabilis. The sequence goes on along the minus strand of PVKA01016628.1, from coordinate 5,126 downwards.
CATTAATTATTCTTTGTTAAGGAAGGATCTGATCTCTCCATTAAATTTATAGATAGTTTTTCAGGGTAACTAAATCTGAGTTGCAAGTTATTTTCTTTCAAGACTGGAAATACTTCATTCCAAGCTCTTTTTTTTTTTTCTTTTCTTTTTATATTTTTAGTAAGGATCGGCAAAGTGTACAGAGTCTCCCTACATAGATCAAATTCATAGTGATTTTCCTATGTTCAGTCTCCCAAGATCTGGGATTAAGATGCGCGGCACTATGTCCAGTCTCAATTGTTGTCTCAGTGTACCCTTGGGGGGTGGGGTCAGCAAGGCACACTGGGGACTGAACTCCAGAAGCCCTGTCTACCTAAGGAGGCACTTTAATCCTCTGAGCTATTTGGCTGGCCCCAAGCTCTTCTTTTTTTTCAACAGAGATTGATATATTATCTATTTTTATCATTACATCTGTTCTCAGATTAACAGATATAGTTATGCAAGATAGGAAATATGGTTGAATATTATCACATGCTTTCAAGAAGTCTTAATTTTTTTCTCATCTTTCATTTACATTTATGGCCTTCTTAAAAATACTTTAAGGGAAGTATAGTGCTAACTGATATTACATTAGAAACATTACAAATTTGAAGAACAAAATGACAGGTATTTCAAGCATTGTTTTATTTTAGTATTACACATTGCTGTCCTCGGTGTAGTTGCTTAGTGTACAGATACTAGCATACAGAGTTGACTAACAAAGTGAGAATTCTACCCATTAACTGCTATTTTCAAAAGCATGATGGAAATTCTTAGGACTGTTGCCTTATTTCATCTTGTATGCATAAATGTATGGTTTTGCCCCTACCTTATTCCCTAACTTTTATCCTTTCTCTCTCTTTGTTGTTTAACCTTTCAGTTCTCTTTCTTTCCATTTCAGTATGTTATATCTTTCAGTTTTTATTTCTTCTTTTGAGTTCCTACACTGGGAGACAATACAATATTTACACATGTGGGTCTGGTTTATTTCACTTACGAGTATAGCTTCAAGTTGCAACCACTTACCTCCAAAAGCTTCAAGTTTTTTTTTTTTTTCATTTTCTCATTACATAGTCCAGACTGACCTTGAACTTGCTTAGGTAGGAGAGTGGCATTGAACTCATGGCAGTCCTCCTCTCTCAGCCTCATGAATGTTGTCCAGCCCCATTAAACCTCCTAATCAGCTAGTTTTTCACTAATTTCATGAGTCTTACATTAGGATTTACTTTAAATGCAAAAATACAAAATATAAATAATACATATTGCAAAATATTTTGTATAAGTTAAATATATTAGGATTAAAGCACCTACTTAGGCAGATGCAGGGACTTAGTTTCAATCCCCAGTGTGCTGTGCTGGCCCTGCCCCTGGGGCTTTCTGAGATGGCCATTGAGATTGGGCATGGTCGTGGGCAACTATAATCCCAGATCTTTGTGAGGCTGAACACAAGCAGATCACTATAAGTCCGATCTAGTAGTAACACCCTGAACATCCTGTAGACCCTTACCAAAAAAATTATATATATATATATATATATATATATATATATATATATATATATATATATATGACTCCACTGCTGTTCTTTCATTTTCTGATAATTATGTACTATTGTGGTAATTGTGAAATAACTTTATTTTTTTATTTATTTATTTTGCAGAACCAGGGACTGAACTCAGGTCCTTGCACTTGCCAGGGAAGCGCTTATTCCACTGAGCCATCTCCCCGGCCCCTAAAATAACTTTAAATTATATAAACAAATTAACAGATTTAATACAATCATACCTTTTTTATTTTTTTTTATTTTACTTTTGTTTTATTGAAGTACAAATATCCATGAGACAATTTTAAGCTCCCAAGCTCTTCTTGATTTGATGGCTTATACTGTGAAACTTCCTGTGATTCTGATGGTCTTTCCATTGTAGGTAGTATGTTTCTTGTCTCTAGCAGCTTTTAATATTCTTTTCTTTCAGTGAAATTCTAAAATCTTGATCATTATATTTCTAGGTGTAGATTTCTTGTGATTATGACAGTGTGGAGTTCTATGTCCCTTGTTTTTTATGTTTTTTTTTTTTTTTTTTTTTTTTTTTTTTTTTTTTTTTTTTTTTTTTTTTTTTTTTTTTTTTTTTTTTTTTGTCTTTTTGAGACAGGGTCTCACTATGTAACTATGTAGTTCAGGCTGGCCTTAAGCTCACTTTGTGCCTCAGGCTAGTCCCGAACTCCCAACAATCCTCCTGCCTCAGCCTCTCGAGTGCTGGGATTACAGGCATGCACCACCATGCCTGGCTTCTATGTCCTGTGTTTATATGTATGTCAGGTTCATTTCTCATGTTTCAAAAATTATCCTTTATTACTTTTGCAAATAGTCTTTATGTCATTTGTGCTGTCTTCTGCTCTTTCATTAACACCTGCTATTCTTACATTATTTTTCTTTGCATCATCTTGTAGAAGACGTCTATATTTTAATATTTCACAGTTGTTGACTCTTTTTGTATCTGAGAGATTATTTCTTATTTCTTCTAAATCCTGATGGACTTGTTTCTTTAATTTAGTTGCTATCATTTTACAGATTTCAGGTATGGTATTTCCAAGTTCTTGTATATCTTTGTCTCCTGGATTTGTTTTGAGTGGGCTAGAAGACTGAGTTTGCCTTTTGATCCTGAATTTTGGCATTTCTGAAGCTCCCTGTTATCACCTAGGCATGTGGTCCAGAATCCAAAGTTCCTAAATGGCTTCAGGAAAGGTCAGCACTCCTTGCCTTGGGTCCACATATATCAGTTCTCAAGTGTCTTGCAGGTAACTCACAGTCCTCCTAAGTTCTTAAATGTTTGGTCCCATACTAGCAGAAGCTCCCAGCCTGAGCGCTGGGGGCTCAGGAAGGTCAGAGCTCATTAGAGGCCTGTAGCTTTCCCATACTCTGCCAATGTTCTTAAATGGTACCAGGAAAGCTCCTAGACATTTGTTATTTTCCAAATATTTGAGTTTGCATTTCCTTACTTGAACTTTCAAGCTTCTTTTTTCACTAAGAACTTATAATAAGCATTCAATTTGATGCACAGTAGTTTAAGCACCTTTCTATCTTAGTAGTTTTGTTTTGCATGTATTTACTTCTATCATTCATGACACGTCTTTTGTTTTGTTTTTTATTTGCAGCACAGAGTATATTTTGTATATGAGTATTTCATCTGTCTTAGAATTTTAACTTGGGTATTGTGTGTGTCAAAGTGTCAGTTGGTATTCTTCTGGAGAACCATTACATTAGCCTGTATAATTTATTTTACATAATTTTGAAATAAATTTGAGAAACTTTACATCACAAACATACTATAGTTTATTGAAAGCTGTATTGAAGAGGTTTTATGTCTACTATACTTTTCATTTCTAACACCAAAGTATAACAGAAAGTTTTTGTTTGGATTGTTTGTTTTGTGCTTGCAGTGCTTTGGTTTAAACCAAATGACTAATTTTGGTATCCTTCCCTTTCTAGCTCAGTGCTGAGATGTAAAACTTATGTAATGGGTATATCTTCTTTTATTCTATGCCTTGTGTAAACAGAAGAATTCATATTTTGTGTCCGACCCTCTAAATCACATTTTTAAGAGGTCAAAGGCTCTACATTCTCACTGATCCTCACATTTTACACAGTTGGGTTTCTTTCTACTTTAATATTTGCATATTTCTTGCCTTTGGGCAATAGCAGTTACAGATTTCATCAGCATTATGACAGGTACCACACCATACTGTATATCCAGACAAGTATATTTGTAAAGGAAATGCCTCTGTGGGTTTAAAAGCAATATCTGGACTTGTCTTTAATGTAATATTAAAACAGACAGTTTTTACAAAATATTTAGCAGAAGATTTTGCATGTTGAAAGCTTTCAAACATTTTATTTATATCTGATAAGCATAATGCAATATTATTCTTACTGAATCTACTGATCAAAGCTAGGAAGCAAATTCTGGTAGATCATGACATCACTCCAGATTTCTGAACTGCTGATAGCACAAAAACACAGACTTTAAAAGAGCATTACAAATGTACAGAGTTGAAGTAGGGTACTTGTCTGCACAATTAAAAGTTTGAACAAATACTGTATGAATTCAAATTACCTCCTATGAAATATATTATAGAAAAACAGAAACACTGAAGGAATTTTAAGCATAGTAAAGTTAAGAGCTATAGTCTCATTTCCTTGGAATGTATTTTACATTAGATGTGTTGATGCTAAAGTGCAAGCAGATTTCACATCACATTGTCTGCATTTGGAGGTGCAAAAGTTTCCCTGACATTTCATACTGAATACATTTATCTTCAAACAGTGATTTTTTATTTAAATCTGTGGTTTTCTTTTGCCATGTGAGTACTTGACAGCTAGATAGATACATGTTGCATATTTAATGGCAATAAAAAATCGAAGCTTAAAAAATCCAAAATTGTTTTCTTCTTTATCTTAAAGAAACAGAAATGATTGCTTTGCAAGATTCACTGGAAAATATCTCAGTAATAATCCTTTTCTATATTTCTTTAATGGGGAAATAAGTTTTTAAAAATTCATATGCTCTCCTTTCCAGTAATGCATAAGGATGGCAGAGAAAGGATGCTTAGTTTCATGAGTGTCTTTTCTCTCAGATTACTAAATGTGGCAACCCTACTGATATATCAGCATCTTAAATTTTTATAATATCTAAGCCTGGAGAGAAGCCCTGTTATTTATATCTATTTTCTCTAATGTGCCAAGAAATTATGCCCCTTATGTTTTCTTTAAAGTTTTGCTGGCTCAAAATGAGTAAGTTTTTCATTTGTAACAGCTTGGCCTAATTTATGTTCTAGTCATGTCTTTACAATTATTCACAGAAATGAATGCAAAGAATTATGAAAATATTTATTCACAATATAAAGAATTATAAAGATACTTCTTTTTGCTAATTAACAAAAATTATACAAAATTATAGCTGTTTACATTAAATGGTTAATGTTAAATGAGGAAAACAATCAGATTTTATTTTGTAAAATATTGCTATGCCAGAAAATAAGATTCTCAAACATTCTTCTTAGCATTGATTAAAAAAGAAATCAAAATCTTAAATTGTATCCATTTACCTATG
>PVKA01016627.1:0-47505 GCA_004027165.1 Ctenomys sociabilis | reverse complement strand
GATATAATTCAGCTATAAAAAAACCTGTAAATATAATTTCATGTATGCACCTTGTACAGTACCAAAACGTTATGAAAACAGTTTGCAATGTATTAATTCATCGACTCTGTATGGTTAAGGTGTCTTGAAACTGTCTGATTGACATTTGTATTTTAATAAAATAAAAATAAATGGAAAAAAAAAAAGAGTATTCTAGGCCCTAGACATGCATTATCTCATTGTAGCCTTCAATTGTATATTTAGGTATTCATGGCCATTTTCTAAGAAGAGGAATCTGAGTCTGTGATAAATTCATAAATGTGTCTAAAACCACAGAACTCATAATGGTATCTATTACTCCAAATCCTCTGCTCTCTCTATGTTGCTAGTGAAAAGCACTAGGCTTCTGAAGAAGGTAAAAGAAACCATCAATCAGGATAAATTTTTAGTTTGACCAACTCTTTTTCAAATAAGAATAAGATTTATTGCCAAGAATTAGTAGTCTGCCACCCAATGGAAGGAGAAATGCAATTTCTCTGTTAAAACTCTAGAAATAAGAACAATAAGAACAATAAACACCAAGTAGCTCACAATACCCTCCAGTCAGAAGTGTGGACCCAGGAATCCACCCCACTGGGTTGACTGTGGTTTGCTTTGCCTGTCTAATGCCTTGATTCTACTAGGCTGGCTGATACTGTGGCCAAACTAACTGCAAGGAGCAATAATTCAATGTGATGTTATGGTAACTGGTACAACTAAACAGACCAGTTTTCAAGAATTATAGCAGGCCCCCTTTTTAACAATTAGGAAAATTAAATTAGAAATAATAACAATAAGAACAATAAACACCAAGTAGATCACAATACCCTCCAGTCAGAAGTGTGGACCCAGGAATCCACCCCACTGGGTCTGAAAGCTCAGCGGCACGGGTTGGAGAGTTGTACCCACAGCTGTTGGCTGCATGATCCTACTGTCAAATGAAACCTATCAAACTTCTATAAGTTTCAGTAGTATTGTTAATAATATGAACAAGCTCATGGAAGAATTTTTCACAAAGAAAATTTAAAACTTATTGAAGTTCATGGTTGAAAAAACTGTGTATTTCCTCTGTTTAATTATCAATAGTCTTCCCCAGCTATCATTCGGACAGATTATGGTGCTCTTTTACATTTATAAATCTTTTTTCTTATGCCCTAAATAGGTCATAAGAAACAATCAAATTCTTTGCACATGTTTGCATGGAATCACACCAAAAAGGGAGGTAAGTTGTGAAGTCACCCTAAGTGTGCTACCTGATTCTCATTCAGATGCATCTTATGTACTTTTTTGTTCAAGGTACTTGATCTCTGGCTATTTTCCTGGCTGCTGTAATGAAATTGCCATTTTAAGTTTATAGGAGGTTCAAGAGAAACATGATAAGGCAGCAGGAAGGAATGGCCTACTCATAAACAATCCACTGAAATTTTGAATTGATTAAGTTTGAATGCCTAAAAGGGACGTGTGGGGAAGGGTACCCTCATTTTCTCTTGCTCCAATTTCCTGTTGCACTATGTGGCTTCTTAAATGTTGCCTAGTATAAATCATCTTACCACTAGAAGACAAGTTTTAGCATTGCGAACTCAGCACATTTACTTAATTTCATTTTTCCAGTTGGGTATCTGCATCGATTTGGGCCAAGAGAGTATCTCATGTCGCCTAATATAACAAATCGATCCTGGAGTGTGCCTAGTGATATCCACAATGTTGGCAGACAAGTGTTTCTTTTCTCTGCCAAGCACCATCAGTATTATTTTTGGGTGGATCTGAATGTGAACAGTGCAGAGTTTCCATTACATCGTCCTAATTGTTAAAAAGGGGGCCTGCTATAATTCTTGAAAACTGGTCTGTTTAGTTGTACCAGTTACCATAACATCACATTGAATTATTGCTCCTTGCAGTTAGTTTGGCCACAGTATAGCAGCCAGCCTAGTAGCATCAAGGCATTAGACAGGCAAAGCAAACCGCAGTCAACAGTATGAATGGAACAATTCACACTGTTGTACATAGATCTAGAGGTTAAACCCAAACACATGAAAAAGTGACGCTGGAAGCACTTGGGAACAGCTGGGCCAGATGAATAACTCAATTGGATGCCATGAGGAACAAATTAAACAACTGACTGGAGACCAGGCTGCTCCTGTGACAGACACTTTAATCAGGAAGTCAAAAGCTGATTGACAAGATGAAAAGCTGGATGACATGAAAAATGGAAACAGAAGGAACAACACAAGAAAAGGGCACCCTGGGTCAGCATGCTGACAAAAATAATCAAGTACGACAGGCCATAATCCAATCTTCGAATGTTTGGCATGGTGCTAGTTATGAGAATCTGCAGCCAAAAGGAAAGAAAACTATTATTAAGCAAAGAAATTATCTGGCTTTCTGGAACTCACTATTACATGTTCACTAGAGGATTTTCTTTTCTTTTTTATTTTTATACAAACATAACTGCTTTTGTTGATTTCATAAGGTCAATTAAAAAGTGCTCATCAATCTAGAAACGAAGCTCCAGGTAAACAATGAGCAACAGCAGCCTAATTTGTAATTAAATAAGTAATGTACACATTGATCATCTCAAATAGCAAAGGATAAGACCTTACACTCTTCTATTCAAGTCGTAGAGGAAGAAGAGGTAGCAATTACCAAGAGAAGTTTGTGTGGCCCACTTAATAACTCTTATACTGAGTTCTTACTGCTAAAATTACTGTTGGAATCAAAGGCTGAGCTCCATGCCAGGAAATTTGTCTGTGTTACTTGAATTATTTCTGATATGTCTCTGAACCCAAAAGATATATTTGCAGATGAAGTATCTGAAGGATGAGATAATGATAAGATTTTTATTTTAAAAGACAGGCAGCCTCAGAGTTTGTCATTCCTGGGACAAATGTGTGCATTTGTATTAGATGGCTTCAGCTTGCATTACACTTTTATTTCAAGAGTGGATCATTTATCAGAGGAAGGCCTAGAAAAAAATAAGCACCTTGGCAGAGTTTAGATACTGTGACTTCACGCCTTTTCAATAAACTCATCTGCCCTTTGGAAAAATAGAAAACTTACAGGAAACATCTAAAGACCAGTTGACACTGTCTCTGTGGGATTCCTGTACCAGAGTCAAACCCATATCTCAAGAGAGAAGAAAAGATGTTTTAATTCATTGTCTTAGTCTACTGGTTTTCAAACTGTGTTTCAAATCTCTAGGGGGTTTTGGAAGAAAAGTATGGTCACAGAGGACATGTTTCATTCGTATCTGCTCCATTACCTTCAGCTCCCTCAGGATTTGGAGTTCTGGGGCATTAAAAACATTGTCGAAAGGTTTCCTGGCCTCAAAAAGAAAAACACTGCTTTGATGGTGTTACTCTTAGGTGAGTAGGCTACTATTTAACTGAACATATTCAGCTCAAACTGGGGGACCAAGCTGCTGCATTTCTCTTGGTAAAGTACTTTAGAGAAAGTCAATCTGAATCATCTTATCTGTAGAATGCTAGATGCACCTAGGGCATAGTTTATAATGTTTGTTTGCAGAATTTTCTCAAGTGTTTCATTGAAAATATTCAAACCTAAGCCTTTCTTGTGCCATATAGTTAAATTCCCTTTAATCATGACTTTCTAAAGGAATAACTTCTTCTCACTGCTTTGATGGACTTACATCTCAACTATCAGAAAATTAAATGAAAACACTTTTAATTATGCTCTGAGCTCAGTGCTGAGCCCGAGTCTTACTAGTGTAAAAGTCTCTTAAAGGGTGACACAAAAATTTTTAGCAAATTGTGAAAACTACACAACACCGAATGTAGTAGAAGAAAAATGTATGCATTTACTTTTTAATTTTTTTTTTTTTTTTGTATTTTAGGGAAGGCTCTACAGAGTGTTCAGGGACTCACTTCTACATTGGACTTCTAGTGAGCTACCTGTTTACAGCCTCCCAAGAGCTGGGATTACAGGCAGGCACCACCACGCACAGTCTCAATTGCTGTCTCAGCATACCCTGAGGGCGGGCAGGTACAGCAGGTCTGGGGATCAAACCCTGGCCCCTGTCCCTGCTTGCAGGAGTTTTAATCCACTGAATTATTTGGCCAGTCCTAATGTGTGCATCTCTATTCCAATTTCAACCTGAGCTTTTTGAAGGTCTGAACTATCAGTGCTTCCCTCCTTCACTCTGAAAGGGATCTATTTATATTAACCTAAACTATGCCAGAGTGATCTTGCTTCTTAGGCTTGCTTTGGCTTCTATCATGTCATTTCTGCTGCAACATTTGGGACCCAGCAGTGCTGTGTGCTCATCTCAGTGTGTAAATTCCCCCAGGGTTTCACTTTCTCTGCATCTTGATTCTGTTATTGTCATCATTACCTTCCAGGTCCTTCTTGATGTGGATTGTAGGAATGTCCATTCCTATCCTGCCCCAGCCACTCAGTCTTTCCTGCCCTGATGGATAAAAGGTTACAAAGTGTGACAAGGACAAGGAATGATGTAGAGAAACATGATAGATTGCTGAGGAAGTGCAGCATCATCTATGAGAGTTATTATTATTAGACATTTTCTTTTTTATTTTCTTCCTGTGTTTAGGACAGGGTCTATAGGGTCTATAGAGTCTCACTAGGTAGATATGACTTGTAGTGATTCTCTTGTTTTCAGCCTCCCAAGCTCTGGGATTATAGGCATGTGCCACCACACCCAGTGTCTATAGCCCTCTCAGCTAGCCCCATGGGTGGGGCTGGCATGGCAGGTCAGGAATCTAACCCCTGCTGCTAGGCTCTGCCTAAGCAGCTGCTTTAGTTAGCTGAGCTATCAGGCCAGCCTAGCATTTTCTTCGAATGACAGTATAGGATACAGTGTTTTAAATAGTGTTAGTACTGAAAATATGAAGCAATTAAAGAAGACTCAATATATAATGTTCTAACAGAATATGTAAAGATGGGTCAAGCTATTTAACTTATATGATCAAGCATATGTAATTAGGATAATGTGAAGTATATACCGAGTGAGGACTGTAGTTAGATGTTTGACTTTCTCTTGCAATCTCCACAATTCGCCAGCAACTAAGCCCTTGCATTTATCCTCATTGTGAAGTAGGTTTCCAATTGAGTCTCTATCTCAGGTCTAGCAATGCTACTCCAAGCCTCAGATTTTGTGTGGTACACTAGGGAAAGCCTGGATCAGGCTCACAAGGCACTGAGAAGACGTCGCTATTTCTGTACTATGTATTTAAAAAATAAAAGCAAAACAAAATTTAAAGAAATATATGTGGGAAAATCTGACCAAGTATTTAGTTTTCCCTTTAGTGACTCCTTTGAATAAATACCAAATATCAAATATCACTTGATGGATACTATACTAATATGCTGTTTGCACAAAATCAGAAATTGTATATATATATATATATATATAATTTTATAGAATGTAAGATATTTGTGAGATACAAAAATATTCACCATGACTGAAGGGCAAGGCTCAGATTCAAATCCAGGTCTATCTGTACATCATGCTAAGCTAGGACATGACAGAGAACAGCAGGAGCAGGATACCCAACACACCATTGTGGACAAGGATTAAGCCACTTGGGACATCTCACAATGCGGTTGTGCTAGCAGAGCACAACACATGTATAACACCATGGTGTATAGTTAGAGTCAAGAGTAGACTCAAATGATTTTCATATCCTGAATCAAGATTAAAATTCACTTGCTCAGTAGGTATTTACTCTGATAGGTTTCTTAATTGACACAAATTCCTCCCATCACTTCATGCACATTTTGTTTTTGCATTATGACTTTATATTTTTCCTTCTGGGGTTATTTGTGTTTCTCTTCCCCCTTAAATATAGACTGGCCCTGTGACTCTCTTCCAGTGAAAGAATGTAGAAATCTCACAGTACAACATCTGCAAATTTCATCAAGACATCTTGGACATTGTGTTCTTGTTTTCCTGGAATGATGAGGAGCTGTAGCGAAGAGAAAAAAAAAGTCTTCTTGAGATGATAGTCAGTACTGATGGGTAGACATAGGGTGAGACATTTTGAACCTCTCAAGTCAGATAACCTGTAATGCGAGAAGTACATGAAACCACAAAAGGAACACACCAGCCAACCTACCGTGCTATATCAGAAACAAGAAGACACTGTTGTTTAAGCCAGTAGGTGTCTGTTCCACAGACAGTTATCTAAAATGGAGACCGATACAGAGAAGGAAAAGGTATATAAGAGATTCAGTGTGCATTAAGGAACCAAGAAGAAGAAAAGCTTGCATCACTGGTATTTCTAGCAAGAAGCCAAAGGCAGGTCACTAAGCCACACTGTCACCATGAATAAAGAAAGCTAAAACTTTTAGCACAAGCTCTAGCACAAAGTGGGACTTGGTGTCAGCTCTTATTGCTGTTATTTTCTTATTTTAGAATGGCATTGAAATGTGCAATTATAAGCAAGTTTAAAAACAGAAAAATCATCTACTTTTGGAAAGGGTCAATAAAAAGAATAATCATTACAAAATGCATGCAAACCCCAAATAAGACTGAACCCATGAAAAAAAAAGTGAAATAAAAAGCACATATTCCCTTACCTGAAGCTCCCAAGACCAAGTGAGTTTTGGAATTCAGTCTAGAATTTTGGTAAGGTAATTTATCACCTGCATAATATATTACATAACATTCCCAGCACCATCAAAACTTTAGCATTGAAATGAATGGCTATTCATAATAAATGAGATAGCACAACCTTAAATCTATTCAACCATTAAGTTTGTTTTATGAAAGAAAAGGTTGGTTTGTAGAAGGTTCTGGACTTCATAGTTGTGGCCCTAGCAAAACACAGTCCACACAATTGGTCACTGACATCTTAATGAGTTCAGTAGATTTGAGCCTGGCCAGTGCAGCTGCAGAAATCGGTCCCAGCTTTACAAGTTGACAGAAGTAAATCACACACTGTATTTTCCATATTATGGTCCATTTCACTGGCTCTGTGTTGGTACAGCTGGGGTGTAGAAGACTCAGATCATCCTGCATGCACATGTAACCCTGTGGCCCTGATCCACACCAGCAGCCTCAGAGAACACCCCTGCGTATGAAGGATGGGAACAATTTTCCGAGTCCTTACCCATTATTACATTGTTATTCCTGGATCCCGCCGCCTCCTTCCACATCCTTGAGTCTTTTCCCAACTTGATGGCAACAGTTGAAAAATCAACTTTGAAAGTTCCTTGTGTGGTTTGGCTGCGGCCAAAGCTGCTGCTGGTCCTGAGCCTCCTGGGTGTCATCATTTCTGCTTGTCATTTGTTCACTCAGTCACTCCTTAGCTGCTGCTTTCAGTTCTGGCTATTCTGTCATCTGTGCTGAGTAGCTGTCGAAGGAGGACTAAGTTCTGTTGTTCATTTCTACCTTTTTTCTTTCTCCACCTTTCTCTTCCTCTCTCTTTCAATGATCTATCTATCTATCTATCTATCTATCTATCTATCTATCTATCTTCATCATCATTATCATCTATCTATCCCTTTGAATGCATGTTAAGTAAAACTGGCCAAATTTATTTGTTCCATCCATATAGCCCATCATTTAAATTTATAACCTTTTCTGTAGAAAAATAAACACATTCTCCTGGAACTGGGTGAGAGGATACACACATGTCAAGCACCCTGCACCACTGTGTCTTTCTTTCATTCAACCTATATCTACCTAAGCCTAAAGGTTTCAAGCACTGGTTTTAGCAATGCAGACCAGTGGGTCAGACATACTTTCTGCTGCCATGCATTCTAAGTCTTTATCAAAACTAGTTCTGTGCACGGGCAGTCAATTGGATCGCAAGTTGACCATGTGCCCCAGGGGCTGTTCATGCTTAGGAGGCTGATTGATTGATTCTTTTTTATTTTTAATTTTTTGATACTGGAGATGTAAGCAAGGACCTTCGCGTTGAGCTGCATTTCTAGTCATTTTTATTTTGAGACAGGCTCACACTAAATCACTAACTTATCTAGATTGGGCTCAGGCTTACAATCGTTTACAGGCATGTGCCACCATGTCCAGCTAGGACACTGACTTTGTGAATGTGCTGTAGCACTAAAAGGTTGAAATGAGAATTGGCTTTACCATTGTTGCTCAAAGTAGAAGGTTCAGGAACCACAACCTGATTGTGAAAACCTAATAGTCTGTCTTAGTCTATGTTATTCAGCTATAACAAACCACCCGCAATTGGGTATTAATGAGCCACAGACATCAGTTCCTTACATTTCTGGAGGCAGAAGACAAGGTATCAGCATCTGAGAAAGGCCTTGTTGCTGTGTAATAACACAGTAGAAGCATCATGTGGTGAGGAAGTCAATGTGAAAGATGGAGAGAAAACTCAAGCTGAACTCATTCTTTTGTCAGGAGCCCACTCCCGTGTTTGCTAACCCGACCCCTGGTAAGGTTGGAATGAATGGCCACAATTCATTCAGTGTGGCAATTCCCTCATGGCCTGGTCATCTCTTGCAAAGACAATTAAATTTCAACATGAGTTTTGGAGAAAACATACAAAATATCACAGTAAATTAAAAACAATTTATCTGAACTGGAGCCCTCTTCAAAAACAAAAGTTATTTCTGTGGTCTTCCTCAGATGTGCTACTATCTTTTGTCTCTAAACCTCACCACATATGATTTCTGCTAATAGAGAAAAAGAGAGCTCAAAGGCAACTATGGAGTAGTGGCTGAGGTCTTCCACCTCTTCTCTTAGCTAATGCGATAGATTCTGAGATCAGCATCTAGTCTCTAATGACTCTTCCTGCTACCTTTTTCCAGCCTAATGTTTTTAGGCAGCTTCCCACTGCTGAAGAATGTGTACCCATTAGCTTGACATGCCAGGGTTTCACGACCTTCCTCATGGCACGACAGATACCAAAGACGATAATAGCTGCAGAGTGCATTTTGAAAAATGAAGGAACATGTTCCTGGTCAGAGATGATGAACCTGGGATCTCTGGAGACCCAGGCTGTAATTCAAGAAGTTCTGAGAAGAGCAATGTGTCTGTACAACTATAATCCACCTACCTATTCCATAAGGAGTGTAAAATTCTGTGTGTTGTTCAGTAGTCTTTACAATGATGCATGAAATTGCATACTGCTCTCATATATATATTTGTTGCCTTTACTCCCTATTATGTTCTAAAGAAATTAAAGTAACTATTCCCTAAGTTTGTGTTCTTTATTTTCTTGCTAGGTAATCTTTGATAATTACTTCATGTACAGTTTTCCTTCAAACCATTGGCTTGCTGTTTGTCTCCCCTCAAATGCCTTCTGTGAACCTGTTTTTTTCAAATCAAACTTTTACTCATCCTCCTAGCCCCTTTCAAATGTCACCATCTTGAAACTGTTCCCAGCTTGTCCAGGCAAATTTAGGTTTTTGTCTTTCCAGACTGCCAAAGCATATGTAAATGTACTAGTCTCCTGCAATAGCCATAGATGCTGTTCTCCCCATGTAACTGTGTACTTCACTGAGTTTCCTACAGTCCCTGCCTAGCTCAGAACTCAGTGATGCTTTGTCTGGTGGATGAAGGAAAGAAGGAAGGAAGGAAGGAAGGAAGGAAGGAAGGAAGGAAGGGAGGGAAGGAGGGAGGGAGGGAGGGAGGAAGGAAGGAAGGAAGGGAGGGAGGAAGGAAGGAAGGAAGGAAGGAAGGAGGAAGACTAAGAGAAATTTCTTGTGCATCATAGCAGTTTGAGTTTTTGGATCGAACTTGGAATGTCTTATTGTTTCATTATACTGAAGTGAAATTTTCTTCAGTCCCATGAACTATAAAGCCTTAAAACATTAAACACCAAGTTACTGGGGCCTTGATGTTATGTACATTTACTGTGTCATTAGACTTTAGTTTACCTGGACATTTATATTTGATTTGTAAGATTAGACCAAATATTCTTATCAAGAGTTTTTGCATGTATTCTATCATCAGTTTCTCTCTAATGGTTGTTTGTCACAATAATCTGACCTCAAGAAAATGAACAACGAAATTGTACAAATAACTGAACACCTTCAGCAAGATTAGGAATGAGTTTCTTGAGTCTCTGTTCAGTAAATAAGTTATAAATAAGCCAGTGTCATTTAATTATTTCTTAGCAATACTCTTTAGTCTTAAAGTTTAAAAAACTTTAAGACTGGTACCAAGTACTTGGTACCAAAACTTACTGGTACCAAGTAAGTACCAGATTGATCCACAAAGAATTTTGTATGTTGTCATTAGACTAGCACAGAGACACAGAAAACTTTAAGAACACGTAGACACTTCTCTTTAAGAGGCTAATAGAAATCTTATTTCTTTTCTAGCATTATTGTACTTTTTTTTTTTTTTTTTTTTTTTTTTTTTTTTTTTTTTTTTTTTTTTTTTTTTTTTTTTTTTTTTTTTTTTTTTTTTTTTTTTGTCTTTTTTTTTTTTGAGACAGGGTCTCGCTATGCAGTTCAGGCTGGCTTTAAGCTCACTTTGTAGCTCAGGCTGGTCTCGAACTCACAACAATCCTCCTGCCTCAGCCTCCCGAGTGCTGGGATTACAGGCATGCGCCACCACGCCCGGCATTATTGTACTTTTTATTGGAACTTGTTTACAAGTCATAAAAATCATACATATTCATAATGGAAAGTTAGCACATGGACATAACACATCTTAATTTCTCATTTTCTCTTTTCAAGTATTGCAGGAATTTACCATCGTCTAATTGATTGTAGTCTGCAGCACAAACATGGGTGAGTCATGTGAGAGCCCAAGAGCACTATGTGTGAGCTAAGCTGCAGTACTCATGTTCTAATCAGGATGAATTTAAGAAAAAATCATTTAATTATACATGAAAACTATCAGTAATGAGGGTCAAAGTATTTGATCTCTCTTCTCTGGTCTTCTGGGAGTGACAAAGTCACACAAAAAGGTTGCATTTTTCTCTGATTGTTACATTATGGCATTCAAACAATTTTAGAGGTCAATCTAGTAGGAGAACATAAGATTTGCATAATTTTTAATGCGTAAGGACATTTAATTAAGCCTGAGGGTGGTATTTTTTGCCTAATAAATGTTTCCAAAAGCTACTATACACTCATACATATTGAGCATGGATTGCTTGTATTCTTACCTATCCACCTATCCATTTATCCTTCCTGCTATCTGTCTGTACACACACAAATACACACACACACTCACACACAAAAACACACACACAGAGTTCAAATATATCTAGAGGTTTATAATTAGTGAAAATATTTATTCACTATTCACTATTGGCTGTTCTCTTAAGTCTTTTGTAAGAGAGGAGCTATAAAGTCACCTTTACCACAGTAACATTGGAGAAATGCATAATAAACATAGACACCTAACTTCCTTGGGAGAAGACATCTTTTAAAATGACTGTCACCATCAGTGTAGAAATGCTAACTTTGTATTTAATATGTTGTAACAACTCCTAGCTCTACATTAGTGTTCTTGTCAAGACAAAGCCATGCTACTTGGTGTCAGATACATGTATAAATTGGTTAGGAGAGTTACTTTCCTTTGAAATTAAATACAAATTCTTGTGTTAGACCCTTAGGGGTCAGGAGAATGGTAGGTGGAAATTACAATGGTTAGTGTTCTAACTTGTATTTTTAAAATATTCGTGGGGAGCACCAGTTCAGATTCCAGTACTCCTTCTGAAAAACATAAATTGAATATTATGTTTATTCTAGAAAAGACTTTTAGATGAAGCCTTAAAAACTGTGAAGACTCCCTGCAATTTTCTCCCAGGGCATGTCTTCATTAGCATTTCAATATTTCAAACTTTTCCTTCTTTCTTTGAAATTCCTTTAATCTTTGGCTTTGGAACACCTAAGATGTACATCATGGGATGGCAGATCTTAGTGCAAGAAGTGTTAGCCCTTGCGCTGAGCAGATCTGAGGCTACACTGGTACTGTTCTGAGGACGATTGCACATCAGCTGCAAAACCAATCAATTAAAGGCCAGTTACAAGGGAGAAATGACTTCCTTATTCCCTCAGGAAAATGTAAGATAGTTGATTACACATCTTTAGCAAGAGTAAACATTATGCAAATAATACACAGTAATTATTGTACATAGCCCATACAAGGCTCCCAGGAGGTTAGCATTTAGCCACATGTTTGCACCAACTGCAAAGGAGACTGGGAAAGTGATCCTTTATCTGGGCATGACACCACTCCAAGCAAAATTGGGCTTTTATATAAATATCGGAAGAGAAAATGGGTATTATATAGAAAATAAAAAGGCTCTCAGACCAACTCTATATGGATACCCAACTCTGAGACTTTGTTTAGAAAAAGTTCTCCTACATAGGTCCTCAAACTTTGCACAAACGATTCTTTTCCTTCATGCTTGAATTCTGCATTTAATTCTCCAGTGAACCTCTCTTCTCCTTTGGAGGATCTCTCAGAAGCACCATTGTCCCTTTGTACAGTAGGGCTGAGGTCAAGAGCCTCCATTCAGTAGACAAGGAGTCTATCTCTGCACTCATTAGTCAATGGATTTATATTTTTTCCTATCATGTTGAACTACTTTAAATCAAGCGATCAGTACTCCGTGGTATGTAAAAACTTAAGTCATACAGCTGAACTTCAAGAACTATCATTTACTTTCTAAGTAGCAAATGCAAGTGAGAACTCTGCCATCTTCCTAAAAGCGTGCTTGTGTTTTATATAAGTTAAATATTTATTAAGATATAATAATAGCTAAAAGACAGTAATAGAAAATACTGTAATAAATATGAGGTGACATTGGCAAAATAAATTATAGAGGACCAGGAAAGGAAGAGAGAGGGAGAATGGAAGGGAGGGGAACAAGAGAGGAGGAGGAGAGACAGAGAGATAGGGGGAGAGAGAGAGAGAGAAGAGAGAGGGAGGGAGGGAAGGAGGGAAGGACAGAGAGAGAGAGACAGAGACAGAGACAGAGAGAGAGAAGTAGAGTCACTTAATATCTTCTCTTTTCCTCCTCAGGAGCTTTGCTTCTCCTGTTTCTTCTGCCAGTAGTGCCTCACCGACCTCAATCCTTTCACCTTTTACCCTCTAGTTCTCATTAATCCTTTAGGTTTTATGCTAATATATTTGCAAAGAGAAGTTTTCTCTGACCAGGTGATCTCAAGTGGGTGGGCCCTGAAGATCTCTCTCATATCCCTTCCCATTCTTTTCCTTCATGGTACTTGGAGAGGTAATTTCTAATTCTGTATTCAGTATTTCAATTCTATATTTATCCACTGAGGATCTACTTTCCTCTGGGATATACAACACAGGAAACAGATATTTCACTGTCTTTGTTACTTCTACATCATAAACATGTAGTCCAGTATCTAACATTCCATAGATGTTTAATGACTATTTGCCAAATACATAATCATGAGAGGGGAAATTTAGAGTAAAAAAAAAAATATAGAGTGAAGGAATGAGACATACACATCATGTTTTGAAACAAGCATTTGCTGGGAAGTCTCTCTACTGCAAGCTTATTTATTTTTTTCTAGTCAAATCATTCACATCTGTAGTTTGGCCTGAGAAAGCTCCAGTGTAGAAGGTATCTTCCCATAGAACTCTCCTAATCACAAGTATTTCTTTATTCCCTTCCATAAGACAGATTTGTGCCCATGTCACAAAATGATTGACAGCTTGGAGATTTTTTCAAATGTAGGAGTTAAGTAGTTACCAGTTATGCTGAGTTTTTTGAAATAACAGAATATTATCACTAAAATAAATAATAAGTACTAGTGAGAATATTTATAGTACACTTATTATTTATCACTTTATTCTCATAAAGTGTATTTGAGATAGACATGACTGACAGCAGCTGTACTTCAGCATCACAGAAGAGGGCTGCACTTCCATCTTATGGTACAGGGATGGACTTATTTTGAGAAATGCCTGCCGCTCACACAGTTCTACATGAATTTGAAACTGGCCAGGATGTGCCAACATGTAAAGCAATCAAAACCACTTGCATGGCCAAGCATCTGCTCCTGAAGAACGTTGAATCTGGAAAGAGAACGGGATTGTTCAGAGCACACAGTAACCCAAGGACCCATGGCAATGTTATCAATGAAGTTGGACTTGGCCTTCTTCCAAATAAGTCCAGTGTGATACATAAAGTATTCTCACCATATCACAGCTTCTCTTTCACCCCGAACCTTGAAACAGAGTCTGCTAAGTCCCTCAGTGAATAATGATTCAGAATTTCAAAAGCTTATAATTTGCAGGGAATCAGAGCATTTCCAGGTAACAGACAACATCGTCGGTAAGGGACTTGAATGTTGGTCTAGATTGATAGCTGCTGTACTTGGCTTGTTCTTCAGATGTGGCCATGAGTTGATTCACTACTTTTTGTCTACATGCCCATTTTCTTATCACCTCATGTTGGGGAATATTCTATCCATCACCATTAGATGAACCTTCCCTAATCACTTCTTTGATCATGTCATACACTTTGCTTTAAAAAAAAAAAAAAAAAAAAAAAGTCTTGACTGACCCTGCTATGCACAAGGGTTTGAATGTTTTTGCTAGCTTTTAGGGCCCACCACAATCTGACCCTGCTGTGTATTGCTCTTGCTGCTGTATTCTGTGATGTCAGTAGGCAAGGTGAAGGAGAGAGTCTCCACAAAACCGGTCAGTTTTCTAACTGGGCTTTCAATGATTTGCTCTGAAAAAAAAATTGTAACTCATTTCTGTGACCTATTCTGCTTTACTCACCACAGATATTAAATGTTTCATGCACTTAGAGCATCAATAATATCCAGCCATAAGAGTCATGCAGAAATACCTTTCATTCTGGCAAGTACATGAAGTAGTAAATCCCGTGTGCAGTTAAGACTACTTGGAAAATTTAAATATTGTGCTCTTTTGAGAATTATATAGTCATCTCTCACCATGCTGGGTATGATCATCACCAAGCAATGATTTAAAAATTGAGAATGATTTATATTTTTATTTTTCAGCAGTAAATTCTTTTATAAATTTATGGAAGGATTTAGATTTATATGGCAGACTAGTTTCCATCATACAGTAGTAATCTTAATAGCCACTTTTGAATTCCATTCATCTCTACGTGAGCCACAAAGCATTTGGAGGCTAGAATCAAGAGTAACACAGTGATTTGGATAAAATACTTAGAATTTTGAGTTTTAGACTGAAAAAAATCAAACCCAGGTGGTAGGATTTCTGAGGTAGTAAAATGTACCATTCCTGTTTTACCAGAGATGACATTTATTTGGAAGGCATGCAACATTAGGGTATCTACTTTTTCAAGTATAAACCCACAGATAGCTTTTATAAATCTGAAAACGTATTTATGCTTTAAAAAATTAGGTTCACAGCAGTTGAGAGGCTGAGGAAGAAGGATCCCCATGAATTCAAGGCTAGGCTAGACCACATAGTGAGTTCAAGGCCAGGCTGAACTACAGAGAGAGATCTTGACTCAACAAGAAAGGGGGAGGGTGAAAGAAAGAAATTAACTTAAATTTATTGATTCACGCTGTCTTTCTCTAGACTTTGTTTCTCAGAGTGGTTGGGTGGTTTGGTTTGGTTTCAAAGTCCTTAAGATTGAGTGCTAGACATAACTATCTTTGTTACACATTAGAATATGAACAATGACCTTTGCTGTGTCTCAGGAAATAGCAGCTGGGATTTGGTGAGTATTAATGGGCTAACACGTTTAAATGAGAAGATAAATACACTGAAGGTGAATAAGGGCCAGCTCTTAGTTTTGAGTAAAGCCTTTCCTTTGAGAAGTTGTAGTGGAGGTAGGCAGGAGTGTATGCACCTCAGATACCTTCAGAAATCAGACAGGTAATGAAGCAATTTGTTGTTAGAATTTAGTATCACCTTCAGGTAACTACAAAGCATGTGCCCTGCTTACTGGCTTCAAAGCAAAGCACTGATCTCTAAGGGCAGAAAGAGAGAGAATAAAAAGGACAGAACAACCCAAATCAGAGGACACAGGTGGAGATAGAGAGGTTCATAAGGAGATGATCAAAAGGCTATTTGTTTAGTTGAAACAGAAAACTTCTTAACAGCGAATGATCCTGTCCAAGCTAGACTATGAGTGGTTTTCCAAACCTGCTGAATATCAAGTTCCTTGGGATTGTGCAAGGTAAATTCTGGGTTATGGATCAGGTGGAAGAAAATCTAACCATACGTTGCAAACAGGGATTCTACTTTTTAGTCTTTTTTTTTTTTTTTTTTTTTTTTTTTTTTTTTTTTTTTTTTTTTTTTTTTTTTTTTTTTTTTTTTTTTTTTTATGAAGGCTGAATTCTTATTTGCTTTTCTATAGTTCTGATTATCTAATACCCTGACTTTATTTTTGTTTTGGAAGAATCACACTTTTCACAGCTGGATGTACCCATATACAGCTCCTATTCTCCATAAGTTATCTGAGATGTGCCTGACCCCCTCCCACCATGTAAAATATTCTGTTTCCTTTCATCAAATTAAGGTGACAGCTTTCTATGGCTGCTACCCATGAAGTACAGCAGAGTGAAACTTCAGGATTTCTGAGGCTGTCATAAATAGAATGCAGCTTCTCCTGGGGCTGTGTCCCTTGGAATACTAGGTTTTGGAACTCTAAACAGTATGTCTGCATGGCCATTTGCAAAGGTCACATGGAGATGAAGACCTATGTATCAAGAATCCTTACTCTCCTAGCAGAGAAAACCAATCCATGTTCTAGTGAATGAAGAAGTCTTTGAGATGCCCCATCCCCAGCTGCTGTCTGATTCTAACCTATGTGAGACCTCAAGCTAGAGCTTACCAGTTGAGCTATTCTCATGTCCCTGACACACAAACTGGGAGATTCAAAAATCCTGATTGGTGCCACTTAATCTTAAGGATCTACTTCAACATACTGAGACATTTCTGGAGAAGGTCACTAAATCATGGGTTACTAACAAGTGAATTAACTGAGTGCCTTGTTAGAAGTGGGGTCCAGGTGGAGAAGGGGATACACACATCATTTTCTCATTGTTGGGACCCAGCACCCAACTCCTCAAACTTAAGGGAGAAGAGGTTTATTTTGGTTCATGATTTAGAGGAATTCAAAAATGATCAGATGATAGAAGGGGAACGAGGAGGAAAACTGTTCAACTCATGGTGATCAGGCCGTCCAGAGGAGCCAGGCGCCAGGGAAGGAGATTTACCCTCTAAGGATTGCCTCTAGTGATACAGCCCTTCCCATCAGACCCTACTTCCTAAGAGTACCTTACCTCTAAATTCATCTATAGATGAACCCACCTGTACCTCCTTGATCTAATCAGCTTCTGAAAGCCCACTCTGAACACATGAGATTTTTCAGGGATGTTTCTGATCTAAACCACAGAGAGAATCATTAAAGGTGTGTCTCTGAAGGGTACATCTCTAATGTTAGCCCTGTACTTAACTTCTTGGGTATCGTTAAGTGAACAGTTTTGGGACACAGTCACTGCCATGATGTTCCTGGCTTGAACTCAGCTAATAATGGACTGAAAGCTCTGAAACCACAAGCCAAATAAAACTCTCCTCTTTTATGATGTAGTGATTGGGTATTGTGTCCCACCAACCAAAAGAAGAGCCAAAGGTAATCATTGTTGATTTCAGTTACTAAATATTGAGATAATTTGGTGAGTAGCTGTAGACTAAGATATGCATATAGTTGTGTATCTCCTTTTTCTTGGATTCTGATCTCTATGTTTCTAGAACCAATTGGTAAGCTGAATTTTTCTTGTTCCAACCTTTGCTTCCAAGTACAAGTTTTCACATTTCTGTCCTCAAATTTTACCCCAGGTTCCAGTCAATCTATTTTGTATTGGTTGGTATGATAGACACTGATAGTCAAATACAGCCACAGAGACCACGCAACAAATGCTTACAAGAGAAGCAGATTGTCATAGTCACTTTCCTCATCTCTGCAACAAAATACCTGACACTTGCCAGTTAAAGGCTGAGAGGTTTATTTCATGGTGGCCCAGAAGTACAGAGGCATGTGGGAAGGTGAGATGGGAGATGCACCATCCCCATCATGTCCCTGGAGACCTGCTGCCTCTTCCCACTAGGTTTCACCTTTCACAGGCCTGGCCTATGAGCTCAGTTCTTTGTAGGGAGAGCAGGGAACAAAGAATCATGGTGAATTGGAGAGCTCATGTCTTATTCATTACCCAGGTCTTGAAGATGCATGCCGTGGGAACAAGAACCTAATAAAATCAGATTGATTTATTTTCAAGAGAAGCCAGAAATCTAGACTTCTACAGGAAATCTTCTTACTTAAAAAAATGCTACTTCAGTTTAAATTACACAGTGCTAATTAAACAAGATATATCTACCCATCAGATTTAGCCTTGAATCACCAATTTGCAACCCTTGATTCAAAAGATTTTAGCCACTAGACATGCCAGGAAGACCTCAAACACAAGTAGAAGAAATTCCAATTTTCCTAGGATGACAGGAGCAAGGTAAAAGAAGAAAGAAAATATTTGGAGTATGTTAATTCTTGTACCTAGATATCCCCTCAAAGCTTCATCTGCTCAAGGCAGCCTTTTGCAGAGGTGCCTGGATGACGGAGGGAACAAAGGGTAATTAAATTGGTTTAGCATAGTTCTGGGTGTGGATAATAAGAGGCCCACCCTGGGTGTGGATAGCACCTGTTAATAGGCTTATGATCTGGACAGAATATAAAAGGAACAGAAATAAGGCTGCTGTGTGTTTTCTGCCTGCTCTTCCATGGACTGTTTCTCCTCAGCCATGCCTCCCTCCCTGCCTTAGAGCCAGCCAAGGATGGACTGAAATCTCTAAAAAACTCTGTGTCAAGTAAACCTTTTATCCTTTAATTTGGGATATTGGATATCTTGTTTCAGCAATAAGAAAAATAAAACCAAGATGGGGGAGAGAATTGTGAGTATCATTGGGTTGACGTCCAGTCTTAGTAGTAACTGGGTAAGCCATGTGATCCCTGCATGAGCCCAGGAGACTACTGAGTATATGGGGCCAACACAGGACAAACAGATTCTGTCAAATGGGGTCACCATCACCCTGCACTGAGACTCAAAAGGGTGTTGTGCGCAGTATGAGGTCCCATCTGTAACCACCTGCAGTAGCATTAAACATTGGTTAACCTCAGTACTGCTCCTGATTCCAGTACAAGTCTGTGTCACTCAAGAATATTTCAGATCCCATTCTCTCTATCTCTGTCTGTCTTCCTGTTTTTCTCTTTGTGTCTTTCTCTCTGTATGTATATCTTTCTCTGTCTCTGTCTCCATTTCTGTGTCTTTTTGTCTCTACCTCTGTCTTTCTATCTCACTCTTCTGTCTGTCTGTCTCTGTCTGTCTCTCTCTCTTTCTCTCTCTCTCTCTCTCTACACACACACACACACACACACACGTATATCTGTCATCTTCCCCTTCCTCTGTCCCTACCTCCTGGAAAACATCTACCTATTTGAACAGATTTTCATTTTCATACACCACTCCCAGGATCTCTCTTTTCCTTTAGTTAATTCAGTTCCTTTAGAAAGTAAAGCAACTACCATCCACTCTGGGACACACAGAATCACAAACCAGGTACCCTCTGGGTGGAGTGAAGGTCTGGAAGAATAGTAACACTTGTATTTTATGTTGTTGAGTTAACACCTCACTAAATTATCTCAGTAAATTACACAATCAGAGAGAAAGAGTCCTTGTCAACAAATACATAGAGCTCTCTGCTTGGAGACAAATGCTTCCAGGGGTCACCCACACAACCCATTCCCATAAACTACGCCTGCCATGAGACAACGGAAAAGAAGAGCTGAGATTAACGAAGTTCTTTCAGCCTCACCCAGGTAGACAGATATTAATCTACATGGACAGAGCTCATGGCATTTATGCATCACAGCGCCTATTTTAGAAAAGCTATTTTGCTTTTTCTGGCAACCGATAACCTGGAAAATGTACTCCTCTGTACCAGGTTCGCAAGCGATAGTGCAAATCAATAAAGAGGTTCCGTTGACAGCTTTTTTGCGGACTCTAACCACAATTGAACTCTCTGCTTTCCACCCCTGGCTCACCCCGTTGTGTACAAAGAAACAGATATGCAATATAGCAGGAGCCCCGAGAAAAGGTCTGGTTGTTCTGTCAAAACTATTTAGTTCAATATTGTTCTCCATGTGGCACCACCGCCCTGGACATGACACCCAGCATGTCCAAACAGACATGATTATATATGAGACAGAAAGGCACTTACATCACCGCGGGTTGTGATGCTTTAAAGGGCTTTTTCCCCCCTCTTCAAATTAAAAGTTTTCAAAAATGAAATAAAAATAAACCTTTGAAGAAACCAGATTGAGACTGAATTTGGAAGGCCCTCCTGCCTAGTGTATACTAAAGAAACATTTTCTAGGTTTGTCCCTGATGATTTTCCTTGTAGTTGCGAAATACAATCCACCGGGAGCTTTTGTGGAAGAACAAGAATTTTATGAACACGAACTTTACAAAGACTTCCCTGGGAGATTTAAGGTCTGGAAATCAATAGATCAATCAGCAGCTTTTATCAATCTATAATAGTTCTCTCTCTTTGGATGTTTGGGTGAAAATGGGATCAACGTAAATTGAACACGGAATCACTTATTCTTCCAAGTTAAATTTGTCAAACTGTAAGGCACAGAAATGACATGAAATATAATCATTTTTGAATTTGGGACCCTTCAGGGTGCATACTGATTGAAGAAAAAAAGAGCCAGATGTTTCTTCGGCAGGCTCATAGAGGCAATCTAAATATTCTTCAATCCCCGAGATTTCGGATTGTTTCCCAAAGAAACCAATTCATTAGTTAATTATGGAGTATATTTAGTGTGTAATATATAATTGGCCCAGGGCAAATAGCCTTCAAAGATGGCTGGCTGAGTTTATACAATCTGTTTTTGCCAAATTCTTTCCAAGGAAATCAGGAGGCATTAATGAGCACTACCTCATCTTGCCTCCACTTTATTTTTAATGATAAAGGCCTCAGTGTCTGGAATTTCTTCTCCTTTACAAAGTTAGCTTGGCAGGTACCTTATAAGGAGAAGAGCTAGGAGGAAATACGGAAATTATGTGGGGAAATAAAAGGTCTTCACCCAGATTCTCCTGAAGGAAAAAAAAATCATAAAAATCAACTTGGATTTATATTTCCACTTTCCAGATGCACAAAGGTATCTTGGGGAGAATACACTTGACTCCCAATTCTAAATGATTTTTACAAAATGTTACTGAAAGGGTCATGGCTAGACCAGGCTCTCAGACTTTGTCAGAACACGGCAAGCCCAGCATAGCAAGAACAGCAATGAGTACATATCCTGAACGCTGCCTTTGTTCACACAGCATCTTAATCTTATTTAATCTGAACAGCAATTTCAGCCGTGGTCCCTTTCATATGCTACGTCCTTATTCCTATCTTACAGATGCGAAAACAGAGGTAGCAGGAAGCTAAATCCCACACAGAATTGCCAAGCAAATTACAAGATGCCTGAATAAATTTCAATTTCATATGAATAATTAATACTTTTCAGGGTAAGCATATATCCCAGAAAATATAGCTAATATACTAATGTGCTATAAGAGTGAACTCTTATTCATCTGTAATCCTAATTTTATTGATCGCCTCACAGTTTTGATTACCAAATTTGGACATTTGTTGGAAAAGGCAAATTTTCTTCTGATTCCCCACTTAAACTCTTAACCTCTCCATTAAACCGTATCTTGCCATAAAAGTAGTTCGAAAAACTCCAAATTTAGCTAAGGTAATCACCTAGTTAGACCGAAAGAATAGCAATCAAAGGGGAACAGCTCAAGCTGGTGTGGAGCAATGGTCAGGTGAGCTTTTCTCTTATCCAGACAGCCTGGATCAAGGTGTAGGGGAGCAGGAACAGTGTAGAGTCAGAGAGCGGCGTGGGGAGCACTCTTCTCTGCGCTAAGAAGGATAGAGTGCTTGTCACGGAGCCAGCAGAGTGATAAGGTGACACTAGCTCTTGGCACGTTTAGGAGAAGGTCACAGACACAGATTGCTTGGACTAGAATAGCAAGTGCCAGGACCTCTTTCCATATACAGCTCCAGTTGCCATGTGCTTCCACCTGGAGCGGTCCTGGTGGGTCGGTACCGTGGGGCTGTGCCCCCAGTCGCTACACAGAAAACTGTAGTAGTTATGAGCAAAAGCTGCTGAGTCTGACTGCTCTTAGCTCTATTATTTCTCTGTGCCTCAGTTTTTCCCTCACACAAATGGATCTCACAGGATCTATCTCTAGAATTTTTTAAAATAGATTTTATTGAGAAATAAATAGCAATGAGACAGTTTCAAAACAGGTTAGTAGGACACTTACAATAATTAATACATTGCATATTGTTGTCTTCATAGTAGTTATTCGTAGTACAAGATGCAGACATGATATCCTGTCCAAATGCTATTAGTACAAATGTTTCTTCTCATTGAATTAAGAGAAAGTAGCTGTATATCTATCCTATTTTGTATATACAGATACAAAATGGTCCTTCATTTACACACATGTTAATAATAATCACATTCAAAGAAATTTTCTTCCCTCTGATGAATTACTTATATTAAATTTCATGATGCTTACCACCACATCACAGGATCGCTTCTACTATTATCACATCCATTTCATGGATGAGAAACCGAGGTTCATACAGATGGATTAAGTAATTTGCTCAAGTCAGATAGTGGCACAGTAGGATTTGAACCCAGGAAGTGTAGGTCCTAGGGCCTGCCCTTTAACTTTATCCTGCATACACAGGACATCAAGATAGGCACCTGGCATAGGGCCAACCCACACTGCCTCTTAGCTGTTATGCCAAGCAGGAAGTGGGGAATTTAATCTCTGCATACACTACCCACATTGCTACCCCTGACGGAATGCTCCACACTGTTCTACATGTGCAGCCACTCCTGAGCTTCTGAGAATCACCCTAGACTTCTCAGGCTTCCTCACACTCACATCGAGATCAGATCCTCAGTTCAGCTCCTCGCTGTTCCAGCTGTGTGGGCTTCGTTTCCAGCTTGAATCACTTTGTTCCAGGATTATCGCAGTATGTTCCTGAAAAATTTCTCTGTCCAATTACTTGCCCCAGTCCCTCCTCCACATAGGTCTGGAGAGCTAGTTCTGCAGTGGAAATCTGGCTCGATTGTTCCCCACCTGAGGGCCTTCTATGGTGCGCCAGTGGCTTCCAGAAGTCACCTGCAGTCCTGTGGCCTACTCCCTTCTCTCTGGTTATTGCCTGATGGAAGACCTATCTTTCATTTCCCTACATCTCTTTCATTTCCAGTCTCCCCTTCATCCCTTTGTGCTATTATTTCTTCTTGGAATGTCTTTCCCTTTTGTTCTGCCTGGAATTCTAACCAAGGACCTTATAGTCTGCGAAACTTTTTCTGGCACCCTCCCTTTCACTCACAGAGTCTGAGTTTTGCTCACTGTCTCATTTCTCACTGCTCTGGAGTGCCTAAAGGGCTGGGCTTGTCCACGATTTGTTTTGCAATCCCTACCTCTCAGCACATAAGTTTTACCGTTAGTGATATAGCCTCAGTAACTCTCTGCCTACAAAACAAAGCTAAGTATAACAAGCTTCAATTGTGTACCTGTGTGTGCACACACATATACACACACACTCCACACCTAGCAACACACACATGTAGTAGTAATAGAATTGCAAGATAATAAATTAAAATTACTTCTTGTATGGATCTCATAATGATGCCCATTAAGGATAAGATTCTGCATCCTTTTCTTGTAGAATGATCAGCCATCTAAGACTATATATATTTGTGTTGTCAGAGCCCTTGTACCAAAAGTTGAGGTTTAAACCAATATGTCAGAGCCTATAAATATTTATGAGTCCTGCTAAGAGGCAGAAACAGCTGGTTATTTCTAAACTTTAAAAGGCACAACTATAAATGTTTTTCACAAAAGGACTACATACAAGGGAAAGAATCCTGCCAGCCCTGGTGGGTGGGTGAGGTCACTGGCTAACTTGGCTTTCCTCTTTGGAGAAGCACGACAGTGTACAAGGGAAGAGACAATGGAAAGGGATCAGACTGCGATCAGAACATGGACAAGCACAGTTTCTTCAAGATCTTTCACTCTTCCTCTTTGACGCCAAGTTTTTAAAGACATAATTAAGTTAGAACTGCTTATTTCCCCCGTCTAAACAAGGCAGGTGGTTTTCTAATACTGCAGATTAATTCTAATCCAACCTATTCCCTAATAAATAAAACTTTCCTTTTAAATTAATAAGGAAGGTGAAAAGTCAAAGATGATCACAAATGTGATTTTTGGTTATTGATTTAACAATGCTAAAAATTCAATTCTATGTCTAGTTATCCAAAGTGTCTTTTGCTTGAAATCTTAGCCTAGATAACTGAAGCAATTTAAAGACAAAAATAAATTATAAGTAGAATTGGAAGCTCAAAAGGCATGTTTCATTTTGTCACCTGATACAAACATGACCTCATCCGAACCACAGTTCCATCTCATCCTCTCTTCATCCTTTATCTGGACTCCCCATCCTGGACTCCACTCCGTATAATATGGGGACATTGCATTTCCCATTGTTATCTCCTTTTTCATAGTTTTGCTTGAGTTCAACCAACAAAATTTCTATGAGAGTAGAATTAATCTATAAATGACTTGCGCCATGGGGCTTAGGGTGGAAAAAGGAATGCTGGACATGAAATTTTATGACCTCTAGGTTTTTGAAGAGTTATATTTTTAAGAAAAAGGTATTTATACCTTTCCAAATGTGGGGAGATTTAGAGACAATCTGAAGAGATAAGTCTTATAAGTTTGGACTTGAGAAACCATATTGTTGAGCCAGAGGGGGAGGCGCTTCATGCTGGCTGATAGGACTTAGCTGGACTTTAGCACAAGACAGTGGTGGGGAAGGGAAAGAGTAGATGACCAGGAGGCTGAAGCAAGGGCTTCAGACAATGTTCTTGGAGAAGCTGGAGGAGACAAAAAGATGCATTTGTGAAAATGTGTAATGCATGTTTTCTGTTACTCTGGCCTATGGATCGCAAGCTGATCCAGCCAGATCCTTCAGTAGCCTTTAATGTGTGCATGGTATGTGTCTCCTTGGAGTGTTCACCCTCTGTTCTTTGAGTAAGTTTAATTATTTTTAAATAATAATGACATTATTTATGATGTAAGTAGGCTTTTCTCGAGTTCTTCTCTCCCTCCTGCCTTGGGTCCTGTTCCTTTCTTTTTCAACACCTTTCTAACTTCAAATTGTTTACTATTTCATTTATTATTTGTATGTTTTATGGCTCCATCAGCTCTATAAAGGTAGAGATAATGAATGTCTAAAGAATAGTGTAGTCTATGGCCTGTTGTAGAAAGTCAATGAATGTTTGATAATGAGCTACATCCAAGCCATGATTTCATTTAAAAATAAAAGGCCTCAGGAGCCATTGTGTCAGTCAAACAGAGCTCAGCATCAGGTACTAGGACTAGTACCAGAAATAGTACCTAGCAATGGGGACTCGCACCTCCTGAGATGCTATATTTGACAAACTACAGACACATCTAATTCCTTCAGCATCTTTGTGATCTTTAAAAGCCAGTCAGACAAATTTTGTGTGAAAGCATGCAGGGTATGAATTAAACCCATTGCATCTGAACTATGCTGCTAAAGTGTGAAGTTTAGTCGCATTGATCACTGTGGTCTCTAAATTCTTCATGACTCAGAGCTTCTGTAGCAAATCATTCTTTCCCCTGGCATCTCTCATTTTTCAGTGAGTGTCTGTGAGAAGTTCCAAGCATCCCACAAAGACAGATTTCACAATGTCTTGTACAGCTTTTTTTTTTTTTTTTTAATAGATTAGTCCTATTCTATTACAACCAGGAATGGGAAGTAGCTATTAAATCATTCCCTTAAGGTATTTTCATTTTGTTGACTCATGAGATTTGGCTCTTGTTCCTTTAAAGCATTCTCAAGCCATATATGGAAAACTCAGAGTTGGTGAGTTTACTTATGTGCAGAAAATATTGAGATCTCTTTTGCATTCTTTGCTAAATCATTTGGGTTTTCTTAAAACAACTGGTACTCCTCCTACTTTGTCTTGCATTTATTCATATCACTAAATAAAAGCTTTGATGCATTTGTCAGCGAACTGAAACTGACATCGTGCTTGTCTTTTTTCTTTAAACTTTGCATCTCTAACCTGATCTCTGCGTGAGAACTTCGGAGAGCAAATACTTGCCATGGTTGTGCTATTCAAAGATATAAAGATTCCTTCACAAAGCTTTTCCGAACTTCAAATGATGGCACATTTTGAGAATTAGTGACACAGTAATCACAAGGATGAATGTTCCTCTTGGAGATGAACAATCCTAACAGACTTTGAAATCTGGGTGTTCTCGTGTCACATCAAGATAATACTGATGCAAAACTGTTAACATGTGACCTTAGTCTGAAACTCTTGTAGGCTGCGAAGAAAAGTATGCCCTTCTGAGCTTCCTGCTATTTCCTGCCTCTTGTCAGGCTGGAAATGTTTGAAGCCTGCCTTTCTCCTGGTATTTCAGCATGCTGGCTTCTGGTCCCAGATGGAACCAAGAAAAGCAGAGGAGTGTGAAAAATAAAAATATTTTCAATGTTGTTAACCCAACCTTTTAAAGCCTTAAGAGATTTCCTTTGGCTTGGCGAAAGAAATGATTAGAATGCAGGGGTGCTGCTTTTACCCTCCAGGCCAGATAACATGTGTTCTTGTGTTTCTCATATCATTAAATGTACCTTAAAATAACTGAAAATCAAGTCATTTGCAAGCTGAGCTGAACAATTTGGCTCTTGAAGAATACAAAAACAAACTATTATTCTTTAAGAAAGGATCCTTCCATATATATGAAAGTTTCTAAACATATCCAGCCCTGCAGTACAGGACTGTGAGTGGCTACTCCCGTGGGAAAACCGAGGTGCATGTTCTCTGAGATTCAAGAGGCCCATATTCTTCTACCGTGTTGGGACAGAATCAGTGCTGAACAGGAAGAGCTATGGAAACAATATTTGTTTCTAAAGTATGAGCGAGAGACTTGAGCCAGGCCTTTTCTGTAAAACTCAGTAAATCTTTTCCTGATACTCAGAGTTCTCAAGAAATAACCAAATGAAAAACAAGTTTGAATCTCAGTTTTCTCCAGAAGTTTTATACTAACACAGTCATCGGCCATCTGCATTGCTTGTTGGTGTTTTTTTTTTTTTTCTCTTGAATTGAATCAGTTAGATTCTTCTTACTTCATCTGGGAGATGAAGATGACCATGTAAAACACCTGAGGTTAGTAAGGATTTATTTTTTAAGATTATGGGATCTAAAACTTATCAAGTCTTTACTAACTGCTAGACATTCTACTAGTCACATGTATGTGTTATGTCATGTAATTTAAAACTTCTGATTATACAAGTACTGCTAACACTGTTCACATCCCCATCCTCAGAAACTATGGATACAGTACCTGACAGGGCAAAAGTGCCTGTGCCTATGGTACCTGACTTTGTAAATATGTTTCAAGTTAAGGATCTGATAATGGGAAGATTAAGATGGGCAATATCTGGGTGGTGCTCATCCAATCTCAATAGTCCTTATAAGAAGAAGGAAGGTGAGCTAGAACCTGAGGAAGGGGTAAGGACAAAAGCAGAGGACAAAGGAGAGAATATGCCGAGGGCTTTGAGCATGGAGGGAGAGACCATGTGCCAAGGAATGCAGGCTTTCACTAGATTCTGGAAAAGAGAAGGAACCAAATTTTCTCCTAAACTGTCAAGAGGAAGCACGTACTGATATCAGGACTTTAGCTTAGCACGTGGAAGTGGACTTCTCCCACTTGGAGCTATAAGACAATGCATCGGTATTGTTTTCAGCCACTAACTTAGTAGCAGTTTGTTTTAGCGGAGCTAGAGGACTAATATACTTCTTAATTCTTACCTTGTGGTGTACATTCAACTAATCATGATATACATGAAGATATTTAATTTTAACCGACATGCTTTCATTTTTCACAGATAAAGAAATTGAGGATAAGATAAATGAAGACTCTGAAGGTTCAAAAATAGTGCTACTTGAACTAATGGTCCTATGGCTTTTCTAATCTTTGTATCTGCTGTACTTCCCCTAGTGAAATACCAATATGAAAAGAACTTTATAAATATTATTCTTTACAAAAACCCACTATGAGATCATCATTATTTTCATTTATAGATCGGAAAATAGCAGTTTGTAAAGATGAAGTAACTTGGCGAAGGCCATGAAATGTAAAAAACTCAGAGCCAAGGGTTTCACGGTAGACTACTATTACTGAAATTCCTGTGTGCTGTTGCTACAGGAGCTTGGGCAGCAGGCAAACCTCAAAGTACTATCAACTGGCCTTTGGCTAGTTATTTTTCATTTTCAAAACTTCTGGATTTTTCTTTGTGAAATAGAGATAATAATTCTCTTTTTATAAATACTTTGTGTGAATGGTATATAAATTTTAGCATTATGTTTGATGCATTAAAAAGCTCTCAATAAACGATAGTTGTTTTATTGCAAATTATATGATTCAAGAAGTCCCACTACTCCATCCACCAAAAACCTGTACTCTACTTTCCACAGACTTCTTTTGTCTCTAGGAAGAGGCAGTGGCTCAACCCCTAACTATTTCTTTCAGTCCCACTTGTACCCAGGTATGGCTCTGTGGGACATATTGTTAGTGCAGAGTGAGTAGAAGTGATGTGCAGTAAGCAGTTGTTGATTTTGAAAGAAAATTATGCCATATTATAGACATATATTCAGTAAAGGGGTTGAGGCATAATTTTCTAGGAGATGGCCAGAAACAGTGTAGCCACTGGCAGAGAAGAAGAGGTCCCAAGTCGCCGTGACAGGAAAGCTGCCAACCAACCAGCAGCAGCTGTGTAGATCGTCACATGAGCAAGAGAACAAAATGACTATTGTTTTGTAAGCCCTTGAAAATATTGGACTTGTTGTAAGAGCTGATGTTAGTGGAGGTATAAACACACAAATACGCTCTTGTTTCTTTTTTTCATGGTTTCTCCTGAGACTTCCTCTGACTGCCGCTGACCTCTTCAGAGTCACCTCATGCAGTTTTATTCCAGTTGTCCCCTTGTCATCCTGCCTAGGAGCCTTCGCTGTTCTAGAACCCAGTCAGGGAATGTGTGTTGCATCATTTCTTCATAAGCATCCTTAAATTAGGAAGAACTCCTCAGCCCTGTAACATTTTTCTTGGCTGGTATTTTTTGAAAAGTGTAATTCAGCTACCTCTGAGACTGTGTCCCTCCATCCAGACTTGCCCATTTTCCCTAACCATTACACTCATGTAATATCTTTTGTGATGTTGCTCTTTCTTATAGCAGAAAGGGCAGGACTCTGGGTTCTTTAAATATTGATGGTGTTGGGTTTCCTCAGTTGAATTACTTGGTGTCTGCCAGGGCACTGCAAAATTACTGCTTTTCCAGTGATACAAACTTAAAAATACATATTTGAAACCACTTATTTGTTTCAAATGCTAAGCCAGAACATAGAACTTTTCACATTCCAAATATGGATGTAAACTGAGGCCAGGCGCTAAGTCATTTACAGTAGGACCTGATATCAGTAAGCATGTGAAGTCAAACTTTGAAGCTCATAAAATTAAAAGAGCCTTTAGAGACTGATATTAAATCTAAAATCTCTTAGTAATTATTTTCATAGACTTTCAAATTGACAAAGTGCCCTTGCATTGCTTGTATAGGATTTGCCTTTGCCTCAGCTCCCTTGAAGGCAGAGCCAGCAGGCAAGTGTTGTCTCACTAGGAGGCAAAGGTAGTGGGGAGGGTGCGAGAGAGGAGAGGAGGTGGAAAGGACCGGAAGTATTGCAATACAGTGAGTTACTTCTCCACCTTCTCCTCCCGCTTTATGATCAGAGACCCAGAAGGTGATGAAAAGGTGCTGTGCTCAGCAGCAAGCAGGACACTTAACTGGACAGACAGTAGGACAGCTCAGATGGGGAAAAGCTGCCAAACTCCTGACCTATAGAGGAGAGGTTCCATGTGATGCATGTGAAGTTTTCTACAGAAACTGTTGGTTTTGAGCATTGCCTGGACCACTGTGGTTATCTAGGACACCTACTCCATACCACCCAGAATTGGTGGAATAGCCAGAAACTCTGAGCA
This sequence comes from Ctenomys sociabilis, assembly GCA_004027165.1. Lineage (NCBI taxonomy): Eukaryota > Metazoa > Chordata > Mammalia > Rodentia > Ctenomyidae > Ctenomys > Ctenomys sociabilis. The sequence goes on along the minus strand of PVKA01016627.1, from coordinate 17,385 downwards.
TGAAGCTTATTGTTTGGACTCTGTAAAAGAGAGGGGAGAGGTGAGGGGGAGAGAAACAGAACACAATCAAGGATGTCCACCCTGGAATAACTGGCTGGCTCAGGCAGTAAAATGACAGGGGCAGAGCAGACTGGATAGACCTGATTAAAGTCAAAAGAGAGAGCTATCTGAACTTGTGTTCGGTGCATTTCTTTGCTAAGTCTGTTTTCTTACTCCTGTGGCAATTTATGGCTGAGTATCTTAAAGCGTTTTCATTTCCAACTTCTAAAATGGACAACTGACAGCTTGTTAATCTACCAGATATTGTAGCTGCCTCACAGTTTATAGTAGGTGAAGATTTGGCCCCTTACATAATGACTCAGCAAAGTTTAAGAACATTGCATAAGTTGATCGTGTGATGTTTTCCCTTTAAGTATTTTAAAGGACAGTGTGGGGGAAGTGAGAAAAGATAGCTCTTCCATTCCAGTGACAAAAGAGAATCATTGTGGAGAATTTTGATGTCCTAATTAAGGTCTATAATGATTTGCACAAATACAGGAGCTCAACGTAGGAAAAAAAAAAAACATAATAGACTGGGTCAGGAGATTGAGCATATGTTAAAGAAATTTTCCCTCTTAATAAAATGAAAATGACTGAATTGGATATAGCAGCGCAGGTGAAAGATTCAGTTAGTTCTCCTGTTGTTAGAGAAATAAACGTTAGTGCTTTAGAATAAATGCATTTCTCAGAGAATGTTTTCATTGTGGATAACTGGGACAGTTGGATGAGATGAAAAGCCTTCACCATCAAATGGGGTCTTGAAACATTTAGAGAATCCAAGAAACAACGCAGAGACACTGGTCTGTGATCTGAGAGACCAGAATACACTAAGTACGTTTTGTGACATTGCCAGGTTAATGACAGCCATTTATAACATTAAATGACAGGAGAGAGAGCGAAGAAAGTGGGAGTGACAGTTAAGGCATGAATATGCAGGGCTATCTTTTTTCTTCTGGGAACGTGTTCTCAGCCATTACTTTCATGTTCTTTATAAAGAAAATCAATGAATTAAGTGATTGGAAATAATGAATGAAGCCCTCTTCTTTCCTTTGGTAGAATAGTTTGATTAAATGGGTAGGTAAAAAGGAAGCATATGGAGTGGTTTGGCTTGCATTTCAGTAACTTCTGGAACAGAAACGAAGGTCCACTTGTTTAGATCTCAAACAAAATAATTCTAAATATGCCATTTTAAAAAACAAACATAATAAAATTCACTCCTGAACCATAGATCCATAAAAGACAACCGATTACAGTAATTCTTGGATTGCTGCTATTATAAGTATTAATTACATTTCCTTCATGGAGAGTCTTGTTTAGTTACAGTATTTTTTTTCATAAAAGAAAAATATTGTGGGGGGGTGCTAATGAAGAGGAAAGAATATATAAAAATTTTAAAGTGCAGAATTAATTATTTTCAAGAATAATTATAGATCACGAGGTAACAAAGCAAGACTGCTTATAAAATCTCCAAAATTACATAGTTGCATGTCCATAAATATCATTTTAATAATCATTTTGTTTGCATTGCTAGCAGCTTGTATTGAACCAAAGCTCAGAAATAAAAAAGTCACTCAATCAGAGTGACATCATGGGGCTTCCATATTTTCCCTCAATGACTTCCAGATCAAATTTTCCCTGTGTGTAAGTGAAAAGATGATGCTTTTAACAGTCAGCCTTGCAGACTCAACCTGGGATCTGAAAATCCAGCTGTGTTCACTTTACTTCTTATACCACTGCCGTAATGAACATGCTACATGGCTGACAACTGGGCCCAGGGTGTGTGAGGCTGAATATAATGTAGCTTGTCTCTTCTGTGAAGGATTTTCTGACCCTGCTAGCCTAAGAAGAATAAAGAAAAATGAGGGCCTTTAAAAATCTTTTCAAAATGTTTGTTTGCATATTTTGGAAGGGATTAGTGAAGGACTTGAAATCACATGGAGCAAGAAATTATTGAGTAGAACAGTTCTACTGTTATAGGGACCCTTGAGTCATTCTTTACAGATAGATTCTCTATCGGGGATGGCAATTGAGGCTCTATGCACCTTACCGAAGAGCAGCCCACACACTTGTCACTGCTGGGAGAAAGGATGATTTCTGTGAGCAGCAAGATATTTAATAGTTTAATTTTCAACTGATGTCACAAAATGCAAGCAATTAAAAAATCATCTTTGTTCTAAGAGAACAGAGAGTTTTATCGCACTTGTGGTTATTGCTGTTTTTGGCTTTTTACCAGCCAGTTCTGGATAAAAAGCTGCCCTGTACCTTCTAGATCCACACCCGTGTCTGCCCGGAAGCATTTCTATTAGATGTTTCACTCTTTGTGTGTGTGTGTGTGTGTTTCTTTCCCTTTCACAGAAATATGCCTGTTCTTTCCCTCTTACCCACCTGGCTACATCAAAGGAATCAGGAGGGAGAATAGATATGAAGGCATAGCATGAAAAATGGGGCTTAAGGAGGATACAGGAACACATGGCTCATAGAACATGTGGCAGGGAGATGTCAATCATTTAGGGAAGTATGACGACAGATCCCAAATGCCCAGGGTTCAGGAGGATGACAGGATAGAAGAAAGCTTACAGACAGAGTGCACTGAAGCAGGCTGTGGAATCAAGTTAGGGCCGTGGTCCCACCCACAGCCACTCACCTTTCTCCTTTTCCTTCTTTCATTTGGCTCTTAGGTCAACTGTCCAGAATTAAAGGTTCTCCACTGCAGCTACTGTCTGTCCCTCGTGCATGTTTTATTACCCATTCTGTGATGTAGAATTTTTGTCTAAAAAATTTAATGTGTACATATCCTTGTAAAAATCACAAGCTCTTTGAGTTTCGGGATGATTTACTGAAATCTTAGTAGATATTGTAAAAGGGAATAAAATGCTGCACTGTACAAACGACAGCCAGGAAAGCCTGAAGTGTGGCCAAGATGAATAGAAACAGCATTTCAATGAAGGGAAAGAACATATCCTATAACTAGAAGCTGAGAGTTGCATTCTGAAGCCACTGCGATTTCTGCTCTGCACTGAGCAGCAATAGACGAAGGAACTGTTTGAAGCCACTCCCCTGGTGGACTGCAGCAGTGTCCAATCAGATTTGGCTAAGAAACTTGGGATGCTGGGAAAAAGTAATGGGTGACTTGGGAGTCAGGGCACTTAAGCTATTGTAAGCTTCATAAGCTATCTGACATCCTAGAAAGTGATTTTTTTTTTTTTCTGATTTGAGTCTGAAATCTGGAGCTGACTGTTGGATTCTGCATAGATGAAATGTGCTGGCTAGTGGAGCACTTTTTATAAGAGATTTCCTGGGAGGAGCTACAGCAGAGGAGTGATAGGGTTTGTGCTGATCTGAGAGCCTTCAGTTCTTCCTCCAGCCTGGACTCTACAAAACTCATCCTCCCAGAAGCTGGGACTACTCACTCACCACTTATGAAATGAAAGCCTACTGCAAAAAAAAAAAATCTAAGTTTCTAAACACTTTTTGTGATAGCTTATACTTGAAACACAATATGGAGAATAGAAAAAAACCCAAATTTGAATCCAACTCAGTAATTCTCTTATTTCTCTTGAGATATGGTTTCTTCATCTGTAACGTACTAATAATTACAAAAATAAAAATTTATGTATGCACTTCTGCAATGGTAAATTTTAAACATCTTAATAATTGCACCTATTAACACAGAAATTAAGCTCTCTGTGCTTAGCCCAGCTCTGTTGAACAGAAGTCATTACACTGCAGTTTTAAGGATACAGTCTGAGATTAGAGCTCTCAATCAATTGCTGAGAGCTTCAAAACCCTAACTTTCGAGCACCTCTAAGTTTTCATCTCTAGAATGGGTTTAAAGACAGGATATACATCACATTATTGTCGTGAACATTAAATAAATCAATCAATGAAAACACTACGGAAAGTGCTTGGAACACAGTAGGAAGTCAATACGTGTTCCTTCGACATTAGCACTGTATGATGGCCATCAAGACGCGGGGCCAGGTGCACTTACACAGCGAGACCACTAGATGGCAGATGCATCATTTTTATTGCTCATACTGGTACCCAGCCGCACTGTCTTCTGATTCTTCCTGGCATTCAAGGATCTTGGTGGACCTTAGAAATAGCATTCTTAGTGGAGTAATTTCATCTCTTGTTTATAAATAATAAACATTTATACGATTTTTATATAATAATTATGAATATATATGTATATATAGAGATACATATATATATTGCTATGCTCTCTTCTAATAATATCCAAAAAGAATGTAGATGAAATAACTTTTTAAAAAATTTTATAATGTATATTCAATGTCAGGATTGATCCAAAGGTCTGAGGATGAGAGAGAAGTACTGAGCTAAACAATATAGAGTTCTTATCTTCATGAAACTTATTGTATAGAAAGACACGATATATGGTATACATATGATGACATGAAGCAGCAATGATACAATACAATGTATACAATAATAATACCATGATATTATGACAGTGACATCAGCAAGCAGCACATAATCAAGGCACAGTCATTAATCCATTCTATGGCTTCTCCAGGAGCTCTCAAAGGAGCCAGGAAATATCCCACAGGGTGACACTGCACTTACACCTTGAGAGCCATGAAGGTAGAAGACAGTAAAATGAAGCAGTTGACACCTCATGGCCCCTCCTTCCAATGCACAGAAAAAGCTTGGAGCTGCATATGGGAATGGGGCACTTGGGAGACTTGGAGAAACACCTAGGCCAGGCCATGCAGGGGCATCAGTAAGATGCAAGAGCCAGTCCAGCACTCTTAGGTTGCAAGGTCCAAATTCCTCTTGGAAAAATAACATTGACTCAGACGGTTGAACGCCATGCAGGCCTTAGGCCTAATGAAAGATATCCATTTCATTGTGCCTATACCTCTATTTCCTCTGTTCTCAGTTTTAGAAATGAATGGAGATAGATGCTGTACTAACGTTCTACTTGGAACTCAAGAGGTTAGCTGTCCAGGAGATAATTGGGCCATAGGCAAATCTGACCTAGGAGCCCACTTGCAGCCTCAAGATTAAGTCAGTTGAGGTGGCCTACCATACCTGCCATTCCAGTCATCTGATTACATACATCTTTGGAGGCCATGTTTGATATTTTGAGACTTTATATGGGAGTAAGAGGAATGCATTACAGAGTGACAGAGAATTTGACCTGGAATGAGGCCAAAGGTTAGAGGGTAGCTAGAGTCGATGCCCTGGTCTAAGTGGAACAAGGCGGTCTCAGCCTAAACCAACAAATCTTAGGATCCGTGATGGTTCAGTGGGCAAAACACCAAGCATGGCAACTTACTAGGAAATCATGAGTTTTTGTCAAAGATGCTGCTAATTTTTAATGCCAACATGCCTCTCCACTGCTAAGCTGTCACATGAAGAGCTATAAGAGAAAGCCAAACTTCAAACATGGAATCATACACAGACTTTTCTAAGTTCCTGATGTAGGTTTTCACTGTGTACTTTATTTTATTTTATATTTTTGTGCGTATTCCAGGCTATTGGACCTTTTGTATTTTTTATTAATGTTATTGAGAGACAAATAGCAATGAGACTGTTACAAAACTGATTAGTAGGATGGTTTCATTAATTAATACATTGCATATTGTTGTCTTCATAGTGGTTATTTATAGTCCCAGATGCAGACATGATATCCTGTCCAAGCAATATTAATACAAATCTTTCTTCTCATTGAATTAAGAGAAAGTAGTTGTATATCTATCCTAACTATTTTGTGTATACAGATACAAAATGGACCTTTTGTATTTTTTTAAAGAAAAATACAACATTAGAAATGACACACAATTTCACTAAACAAAGTAATGGGAATTCAACAGTGGTTGTTGTATTGCATGATGTTATCTTCAAATTAGATGTTCGGGTTACCAGATATAAACATGCGAGACTGGTTTAAAGAAAAAAAAAAAGATATATTTTAACTGCTTTCAAATATTATGGAAGTGTTACCTTCCTCAGGAAGGCAAGGCTATGCTGAGGTAGCAGAGGTAACAAACACTGCATGGGTTTAGTGACACCCCGGGACACATTCATTGTGACTCCCTCCACGCGGACACGAGAGAACCAGCCTGACAGATGTTCAACTGTCTTTCAGTTACACGTCTGGAACACAAGTCTTCCTTGGATGGATGGCACTGTGGGGGAAGAGAGGAGTCTGAGAACCGCACTGGCAGCTTTTCACCCTGTGCTCCAGAAGTGACTTGACATTTCCATAGAAACGTCATTGGGCCCGCGCTTGGCCACATCTAACTGGAAGAAAGCAGACGGAGTAGAGCGAAGTGTAGTCTCTACCACACACTCATTGGTCTTTTTCCCCAAAGAAACCCCACAATGCTTCTTCCTCTGCACCTGGACCGGGAGGACAGAACGACATGCCCCGGGTGAGTGATGAATCTCGACCTGTCAGATAGGCTCCTTTGTTGGTTAAGAGCTCCGTCTTTGGGCTCCAATAAACAGGATGCAAAATTGGGTTTTCATAATATTACTGAGGGCACAAATCATGGACATGCAGGTTTGTAGGACAGTACACGTTGTATACATGCCCTGAAATATCGCTGCTCTTCCTAAGTATGTACATCTTCTGGGTGTACATCCTTTTAAAAATCTTTTAAAAACTGTTTAAGGAGTTGGCGATGCTAACAGTGCCATTTTCATCATTACATATTGAATGTGTATAACGAATTGTCACACTATGCCTCATAGAGACATCTAATTAATAGAACAAAAATGATTCAGTTTAAAAAAAAAAAAAACACATGACCCCAAAATAGAGGAAAGAGATGAAAGGTGTCTGCTGCAGTGGTGACCCCAGAGCATTCTGGGATACCCCTTTCTGGGCCTGGGAGGAGTGTCAGCTTCATCCTTCCTCAACCTCTGAAGCATTTTCTGAGGAGAAAGCCCTAGTCAGTCTGGCAGCTTGAGCCCCTTCTGAGGGCTCAGCTACCGCATGGAAATGGATTCAACTGACAGGAAAAGCAAGAAGCGGTGCACAGTCTGAGGTGAATTCCTCCACCCTGCCTGTCCCAGTCTCCATCTGCGAGCCTGCTTTGCTTTCTTGAGACGTGATTGGTTGCAGACCCAGAGGAGCTGGGGGCCATAGTCCTTCTCTCCCCTCAGCTGGCTTTAAATGAAAACTAACACAAATGGAGTCAAGGGGTCTTTCTTCCTGTATGATTGGCTTCTCCCCAACAGAAGCCCTTTCCAGAATAGCAGGGTGATATTTAGGTTCACAGTTGTCTCAGCCTGGGACCCTGCCATCCACCAACCTTTAACCATCCTTTCCCCAGGAAGAAGGTTTCTTCAAATTACTCTTAAGTTACATGATACAGAAGCATGATGGCTTTCGAGATTAAACCTACATAACTAAGGATGAAAAAGATAATTTTCATAAGACGATGTATGTGAGTGTATGTATTCCTCTCCACCTAAAAATGCTATTGCTTGTCATATAATAAAATGCCACAAACATATCTGATAAAAATACTTCATTCTGTGTGGTCACAGTTTAAGTGTCTGTGGCAAGTTACTTCTGGTCTATTTTCTCGCTTGGTAAAGTGGATTTTTTCCAAATGCAAATCGCCAATACTAAACACTGCATACACTAAGTTGTTTCATAATAAAATAATGTATGTGGATGCTCTTGTAAAACCTTTTAATCACCATAAAACAAAGCATCATTAAGCATCCCCCACACACGGTTGTGAAGATGACTAAAACAAGACACTTCTTAAAATAATTTGTTTTGTAGGAAAATGAATGCCCCTTGAGACCACAGTGTTAACTGAGATAAATAAATCAGATTCATGAGATTAACTATTGCATGGTTTATCTTACAGAAGAAACCAACATATAGGTAAAGAGTGAAACAAAAGATGGGCAGTAGGAAGTAGGGAGATGGAGCTTTTGAAAAAGGGAAAGGGCCAAAAGATGGGAGAAGAAGGGAGTTGAGGAAGAAGGGGAGAAAGGAGATGCACTCTGTGCATTTGCTAACTCCCCAGAAAGAATGTAGTCGTTACGTTCTGTAAACATGTACCAGTAAAGAATACAATTTGAAAAAAATGAAATAATTGGCCAGCCAAATAGCTCAGCGGATTAAAGCACCTGCAAGCAGGCTTAGGGGCTGGGGTTTTGATCACTGGGCTGCTGTGTGGGCCGTACCCCTAAGACTGGGCATGGTAGCACACACCTGTAATCCCAGCTCTTGGGAGGCTGTAAACAGGCAGATCACTATGAGTCCTATCTAGTAGTGGAACCCTGAGTACCTTGTAGACCCTTCTCTAAAAAAATACAAAAAAAAAAAAATGGAATTAATTACACAGAGGTAGTTAATGCTACCTCTAACCCACTGAAGATATTAATGGAGGGCCAGTACACAGTGAGTATTCAGTAGGATTTCCAAAGACGTTAGCAATCTCGCCTCCTCACCACGGCCACATGCACAGAGGCACAGGCACCTCCATGTCCTTTACAACTCCTGTGTGAATTAGTTTGTATGCTCTTCACTTTTAAAATAAATCAAGACAAAGCTGATCACCTCTCAATGATACAGGGGCACCCTACTCTAAACACCGATGCACCATTACGAACAGCTGGGCACCGAGGTGTATTTTTAACACTGCAAATGAACACATTGGGATTTAAGGGGCCTCATATTCATTAGGTTGGGAAATGCTTTCTCTGAAAATACATAGTGTTTCATCATCCTTGAAGTATAAACTAGTTGTATTTCAAATAGCGATAGGTTGAAGTGTTATTGTGAAAGGGGAGACACAGATTTTCCATAAATGTGTTTTTTCCTTCTGAGGATATGTGAAATTACATTCCATGTTAAATTGCTTGAGGCGAGCAAGGTTTCATATGTATCTAAATAATTAAGCTAATTGTGTAAAAATATATTTTCAGCATCCACCAAATGTGTTAATACATTTCACATCATGTTTACATGACTAAAGTTTGCTTTGTGAAATAGTCTCCAAAATACTGAAAGGCTTCAAAGTCTTGACAGTTTTTATCAATAGTCAGTACCTTCTGGAAAGGAAATACTATAGAGATGTTAAGAGCCATATTATTGAAAATGCCACCCTGTCTTTTCATTTCCTCCCCGTACTTTCTTTTCCTCCTTTTGCTATTGACATTGAAATTTTTTTTTTTCAGAACTGAGAATTGAACTCAAGCCCTTGTGCTTGCAAGGAAAATTCTTCTTCTACTGAACTATCTTCCCAGCCCAGGAAATTTACATTCTTAATGTATGCTTTCTTTTTCACATTCCCACTGTCCCTCTGAATAGGACCATAAAAACTAAGGCACATTCGCATAGGCTGATGTTGCCGTCTCAATTAGTTATACAGCACCAACACTGCAATTTGCCAGCAGCCTCTCCTTCTGACATAAGGGCCAAGCTGATGTCATGTGACCTTTTCAGTCATTCCACCTTGTAAATTGCACAGTATACTGGGTGTGAGAAAGGGTGCTGCTGTGAAAACTGTGCGGGTGGACAACTTTATTGCTCCTTATCGTGTCATAGAGTACACATCATACTTTGGTGTGTGGAGAGTGATATAGGTCAGGCCGTGCATTGGCAGGTGGACGTGCGGTGAGAGCCAAATGACTCAGTTTTTCACTGGAGTGCACTCGTGTTCCTCAGTTAACAATTGCTGGTGTGCAGTCAACACACACTTTATAATGTGAGTACAGAGGAGGAGTGCCTCTCTGACATCTCTTCCACTTTGCCCTTGGGAGAAACACTCAACCCTCTTTGAATTCCTGTTCTTCACTCCCTTCCACCTTGCCTACGCCCCCCAATAGAGAGTGTTCCTCTCAACTTTCTCCCTGGTTTTCTTTTTTTGACTGCTTGTGGGTCTAACATGTACAGTCATCTCTCTGAATCTTTTATTGTTACCAGCAAGGATCCAACCAAGTTGGGTAGTAAATACCTGGAAAAAAGAATTGCTTCTGTATAGAAAATATTACAAGAAATCTAACTACCTACTTTGGGTTACAGTATAATAGTTATTTACAATGCATTTACTTTGTGTTCCAGGTATATGGGAGGACTGTGTAGGTCTTTTGCAAATGTTATGCCCATTGGTATAAAATTTTTGAGAATCTATTGATTTTGCTGATTCTTGGGCTCCTCATACCAATTTCCAGTGGACACCGGGGGCCACCTGTGTTTCTTTCACACCATATTAGAATTTTATCACGTAATTCTAACTTTCCATCGAATGGTCCACTTGGAGTCCACGGCTCATTCATGTTGGTAATTCTTGGCTGGCACAGGGCAGAGATGCTTGGGGGATAAAGCTCCCAGCGCCATCGTGCCAATCAAGCTCCATGGGACAGAGCTGTCCACTGGTGGCCATGGTGCAGGTAGACTAAGTATGGTGTTATATTTTTTCCTCTCCATTTGTATGAAGTTGCTCTTAAAACCTTTTTTACCTTGAGTTTCTCTCTCAGCTTACCCTTTTGTGACAGTCCATTAGCCGCCTCGAGAAAGGCATTCATTTTGTATGGTGCAGAAACTAAAGTCGTATAACAGAACTGATGACGTGAACTTCAGCTTCGGCCAGCTCAGCAGTGGGGGTGCAGGGACGCAAAGTTCCTGGATCTACTGTCCTGACTGTGGGCTGTGTGCATGTTTGCCTGTGGTTGTTTGCTTCCCTTTCACCTTGTGCACTATGTTCTCCTACCCTCTGTCAGCATCTGTGCCTGTGGTTCAGACCGTTCAGCTGTAAACAGGAGCAGTAGAGGCAGCTGCTTTCCAGGATATCTTGAGAAATCAACCAATACACAAAAATATCGAAATGTCCTAGAATAATAAGTGAAATAGAAATGGCATACAGTGAAAAAAATAGTATTAAGTGGATGCAGACCATCAGCGTCCTCTCAGCGCATCTCGCCTCTTGTCCTGCAGAATCACTTTCTCTTCAGTGTGATTCTCTGGCCCCTTCCCAGCATCCTCGCTAGCCTTGTGCTCTACAATATGGTAGCCGGAGTCACACGTGGCTAAAGGGAACTTGAAATGGAGCTAGCCTAAACTGCGATGTGCACTAAAAATAAATATGTGCTGGATTTAGAAGACTTACTACCCAAGAAAGCATGTGAAAGAGCTCATGAATAATTTTTATATTGATTACATCCTGAAAGTGTAATGTCTTTGTTAGAGTAGATTGTATAGAACATCAAAAACTCAACTTCTACTTTTTTGTGGACTCTCTTTTTTGGTGTCGTTACTAGAAATGATGCGTGTAGCTGGCATTCGTTGGACACATTATCAGTCTGTCAGACAGGGCTGCCCTAGATTATAGTTTCTTTGGATTTCCCTATAGGAACCCCTCATCCCCTGAGAGCAAAGGATGCTCCTGCTTTCTATTATGGATTTTCAGAGTTTGCATTGCCCAGGGCAGTTAAGCCCAGCTTGTTCTGCCAAAAAGAAAGTGAACTGATGGGCGTGAGACTTGTAAAGCATTTACTAAGGGTTTGAGTGGAGCCCTTAGGAAAGAGTTACAGCCTCTTAAATAGCACCTTACTCTCTTGGAGTGAATCAAAGGAGGGGCTCTTTCTGTTAAAGTCATTTAAGATCTTCTGCTGAAAGGAACCATATGCTACACAATGAAATATATTCCAGGCAAAAATGCATATGCTTTGCACAATAAACACGTATGCAAATCTTGCAAAGATTTTTAAGGAGTAAAATCTGTTGATATTATTCACTTCAATATCATTTAATGCATCCTTATTCTGCTGATCCTAAGTCAAACCCACAGTCAAATTCCCCTTCTGCTCCAACCCTTGATGATGAAGATTATGTACAGAAGTGATCTAAGATTTTTGTTTTTGATCAACAGGAATTTGTTTCTAGTCACTGAAATTTAAGTCTCGATAAATCATAAGCTGCAAACACACTGGCAGATATCCAATGGGCCTGGCAGCATCTGTACATGCCTTTCGGGAACATTCTGGGTGGGAACAGCACTGAGCAAAAATCCCAAGACCTGAAGCTGCGGCCTGCCCTTTGCAAGTCTCCAAATCGCGAGATGTTTTCTGTCTCGGACTGTTCTCAGACTCAAAACTATTTTGAACATTGAGCTGCAACCCATAATTGGAGCTGGTGTGGAAAGGAAATTAGAATGCTCCTTGAATTGCATCTTTGCAAGGTTTCTCTCTGCCTAAATGAGTCTCCGTTGCAGATGACAGAGTAGGAGAAGGCTTGTACGATAGCAATAAAGGTGCTCTGGCTGGTAAATAAACATGAAAATTCAGAAATCAAATCAGTCCTGGGAAATTCCATTCAGGGAGCAAAAGGTGTCGCGGAGCATGGTGCTATCTCTTTAATTGTCCCCCGCTCCGTCTGTTGCATCCCATCATATATTCTTCTGAAAAGCCATATTGCTACAAATACACATTTAGGATTTGATTACAGAGTCTCATCCATTTACATGTACAAGATAGAGCCTACTGTGACAGATTAATGCCCTGAAGTTTACACAGGAAGGTTAAATAAAGTGTTACTTTTATGACACCGAATATCTTTATGATGCTTTTGCTAAATCACAGACCACTTGGTGATGTTGCAGATGTGCCAGACACTTATTGGGAGCTGGCACAATGCCACCGGGGCTTTCGCCATCTATCACACTTGCTACCTTTCTGCACAGGCCATCCTCACTGCTGTGTGTAATACAATATTCACCAGGCAGCTTCCCCTCTTCTCATTTAGTCAAAGAGAAACAATTCAAGTCCTGTCACCCTGAGACATTACAACAGTACGAGAGAGGAGAGTGTTTCACTCATGATTCTGCCATTCCCAACCTAGATAAGACACATGTACACATGCATGCATGCACACATGCATGCACACAATGTTGAAGATTGCAAGGCCATCTCAAAGCTACATCTCTCCATGGTTTATTTTCTCTTTCCTCCACTCTTCTTCTCTGGTTATTTGCTCCAGGTGTCTGGCCCCTCTTCCCACTGTGAAGGCCTGGAACTATATTTGATGACCTTTGGCCACTCTGAATTTTCTGCTTTTCTTTCAATTCCTCAAACAAATGTCCATATGGGAGCATATCTTATTAGGTCAGACTATGTTCTCTTTAGAGAAAATTTTGTGTTCTGAAAAGCTGGCATATAAAAACGATGTCTTGGCTTAGCCATAGTCCAGGCTTGAAAATTTACTCCTGTAGAGTCAGAGAACAGACAGCTCTTTCATTTAAATATGTTTACCTATCAAAGGCAAGGGGAGCAGGTCTTGGGCTTGTTTAACACCTTTTTAGCCCCATCAATAGACAAATGCATACTTTCAAAGGCATTGGGGCTTTCATTACTTGCTAAGGTGGAAAATAGATTTGTTCTTTCATTTATTTTAGGCAAAAGGCTAGATTAAGATATTAGATTAATAGAATGGAGGAGAAGATGTGTCTTTTTTCCCCCATTTTAACTCTTTGGAATGGGTTTATAGTCCTTAGAGAAAGGGCAAGAGTGGGATGGAAAAGAGATGGGTATAAAAAAAGCAATGGTTGTTTGTCTAGGAATTCCTGTTGCAATTCTAGACACAATTTTTCTTAATATGGCAGGCCCAAAGCTGTAAGGAAGACATATATCCACATGTGTTTTTTTTTTTTGGGGGGGGGGGAAGGTCTGCACGGTGTTCAGGGTCTCACTACTAGATTGGACTAGCAGTGATCAGCCTGTTTACAGCCTCCCAAGAGCTGGTATTACAGGTGCGTGCCATCACATCCAATCATAGTTGCTGTCTCAGCTCTCCCCAGGAGTGGGGCTAGTATGGTGGGCCCAGGGATCAAGCCCCTGGCCCCAGTGTCTGCTTGCAGGTGTTTTAATCCACTGAACTATTTGACTGGCTCTCCACATATTTTCTTGACAGTGTTCTGTCATCAAGAACTAATACCTCTGTGACAGGAACAGTTTACCCTCTTCCTGGCTTTGGCAGGGGACACAATCATATAGCTTCAAGTGGACAGTAAGTGAGTTCCAGCTTCACTGGAACTCTAGAGAACACTGTGGAGGTACTTGTGGTGCTTCAGATGGCAGAATAGTTTGTGTGCATTTGTCATGCTGCTTACTGGACTCTTCGAGGTTTGGGTGGGGGAATTTACTATAGCATACATGGTGACTTCAAGTGTTACCTCTACAGGAGCTGGATTGGAACTTTTGAATTAGTGCTCTCATTAAAACTTCTTTGAAGGGGGGTCAGATAGCTCAGTGAACTAAAGCATCTGCTTAGGCAGAGCACAGTGGCCAGGGTTCCAACCTTAGCATGCCATGTTGCTTCCGCTCCCAGGGCATGCTCAGACAGTGATAGAGACTGGGCATAGTTGCATGCATCTGTAATCCCCAGCGCCTGGGAGATTGAAAACATGAGAGTCACTATGAGTCTGATCTATGTAGTGAGACTCTATAGTCCCTGTAGACTCTGTACTAAATACACACACACATACACACACACACACACACACACACACACACACACACACACACACACAGAACTTCTTTGAGATCCATAGGCTATGCAGCATGGAATCCTTATTGAATTTTGCATCCCCTGCTCTTGAACAATGGGGGAAAAGGTAAAGGCTTTACAGAGAGCTCTTCAAGGAATCTGGGTTTCAAACATCTGAGAAAGACGTTCCTTTGCCTATGCCGGTGGTGCACATTGCTATTCAACACTGAGGTATTTAATAGAGGCTCAAATAGTATTGGACAGACAACTGTGTTCTTTGTACCTGAATAACAAGAGAGAGTTGAATTCCTCTAGTAAAAGATGTAGCAATCCAAGGAGGACTCTATTTAGCAGGAGATATATCTTAATGTGAAATAAATCTGCAGCTTAAATAGCACAAAAAGAGGCAGGGACCTTGAGTGTTACACTGGAGCCTGGAGTAAGAGAGGTGTTAAAATAACATTCCCCTCTCCTGATGGCTGCCTCATAAAGCAGATTTACTTCCTGAGAACACTGAGCTGGCTTTTCAACTCACCCTGCACCCCAAAGGAGTTCCCTATGAAATCAGGGAAAGTGTCAGGGCTCACATGAGGTCACTCAGGGAAATTTAGTCCTCTGGTCCAACGTGGGCTGCCTGATTCAATCTACTCCTCATCCGTGGTGCTCAGGACCTCACTGGGCTCAGAGCAGAAGCAGAACCAAGTTGGAGTGGGGTTTCCATTTGCTTTCTCGCTGGTGGAGCCACTCATAAAAATGTTTTTAAAATGCAAGCAAAATCAGGCCCCACTAGTCAACCCCTCTGTGTTCTTAGGTCATATGCATATGGGGTACTAATGTGAAAAGTGACTGCTGAAACCTCCTTTTTCATTAAATAGATTTGGTTAACCAAAGATTTCCTTCTGGCTAAGAGGTGATGCCTTGAAAATTCTAAACTATGATGCAGAAATGAGAAACAGACAGAAGTCATGTGGAATTAAGTAAAAAGCTATTGTCAGTATTACATATTTAATATGATCCTATTTTATGCTGAAAGTACTGCATGTATGTAAAGTGTGGTGTGTGTGTGTGTGTGTGTGTGTGTGTGTGTGTATTTACTTCCATTAAATGCCTTGATAGTTGAAGGTCACATGCACACTGTAGTTATCACAAACTAGAATGTGGGCTTCTGAGAAATAAGATCTATTTTTTTTAAGGAAGGGTCTACAGGGTGTTTAGGGTCTCCCTACTAGATCGGGCTTGTAGTGAATCGCCTGCTTATAGCCTCCCAACAGCCGGGATTACAGGCGCGCACCACCATGCCTAGTCTCAGAGGCTATCTCAGCACACACTGAGGGTGGGGTCTGCACATCAGGCCCAGGGATTGAACCCCTGGACTCTGCACCTGCTTGCAGTCACTTTAATCCAGTGAGCTACTTGGCCAGCTGGAGAAAGTATGATCTTAACTTACAAAATTCAATATTTTTCTAACATTTTCTCAATTTAGAATGCATTCCTTTGCCATTGAAATATTTTAAAATATGAAGAAGCAAATTAAAGTTGTTCCCTCAAATCTGCTGGGGCATAGCTGACGCATAAAAAGTTACCTTATTTAATCATTGATTAAATCAAAACAACCTTTCTTCCATCTCTGTGGGTTCAGGACTAACACAGATTGCTTCAGTTCCCTCCTGGGTTGGGTACTACAGAAAACAAAGACGTCATGGACAAGTAGATGAAATTTTGAGAAAAAACATTCAAGACGTCCAATTTCCAGCTGTGTGACCCCCAGGGTTACCTAAGCTCTCCAAATCCAGGTTTATTATCTTTATTGTGGGAATGACAAAACTATCTAACCCCTGAGGCCATTGTTAAAATTAAACTGGTTAAATTTTGTAATGTATTTGGAATACAACTATTACATGAGTGTGTTTTAGACAAAATAAAGCATGTATTTAGTCTCAGGAGACTCTCCCATAAATGAATGAACAAGACATATAACAGAGCAAAGGTATTAATGGGAGCAGGGCAATAGATGTTTGGGACAAAGGTTATCAACTTCCATTTATTCCTCTTTCATTTGAAAAGATAAGGAGGATTTTTCAGGCATCTTTGTAGCTAGAATCATAGATTCAAATTATAGCATTAGGAAGATACTTCAGTGGCATAAGCACCTGCCCGGCAAGCACAAGGTCTTGAGTTCAATCCTCTGTACAAAAAAAAAGAAGAAAGAAGAAGTCAAATTATATGGTGACAAGTGGGGTATACTCATGAGATCTGAATGTCAGAAGTGGGAAGAAGATTAAGTTCCTTATGCTGCTAGGCACGCTAGGAGAGATGTGAAATTGTGGTGACTTGGCTTCGCATGCGTGTGTGTGATAACAGCTTGATGGCGGTCAGGGGCTGGTACAGCAGCAATTTCCTCATGGATAGATTGCAGCTAAGTTCCTACAACCTTACAATCAACAGCTGAGTAGCAACTTTCTAATCTTTCAGTTCTTCCAACTATTTCCCCGAATTATACACATTTCAACTAGAAGTTCTTCAGTTGATTTCTGTGCAGAGGTTGAAACATCTTGGGAGAAGTTAGAGAACAGTACGTTTCTGCAGAAGATCAGGTCCTAGAGTCAAGGATGTATGTGACACGATGGGGGGACAGCTGGCTAGACGAGAGGATGTCATTGGGCATGGTAAAAATTAAAGATGAGAAGAAAGCTTTGAATGGTATCTTACAGAGCATTGGATAATAGTAAAAAATTTACACTATATATAATAGAGGAATATAATGTGGTATTTGTTTCTTGAGGAGTTCAGGGAGAAAGATAGATAGATAGATAGATAGATAGATAGATAGATAGATAGATAGATAGATAGATAGATAGATAGATAGA
>PVKA01016626.1:0-47510 GCA_004027165.1 Ctenomys sociabilis | reverse complement strand
TTTTTTTTTTTTTTTTTTTTTTTTTTTTTTTTTTTTTTTTTTTTTTTTTTTTTTTTTTTTTTTTTTTTTTTTTTTTTTTTTTTTTTTTTTTTTTTTTTTTTTTTTTTTTGTCTTTTTGAGACAGGGTCTCACTGTGCAGTTCAGGCTGGCCTTAAGCTCACTTTGTAGCTCAGGCTGGTCTCGAACTCACAACAATCCCCCTGCCTCAGCCTCCCAAGTGCTGGGATTACAGGCCTGCGCCACCAGGCCCAGCAGGTATTTTTTTTGATTCTGGTCTTTGACTTTGTTTATGGGGTTCTTCCTTTAATGTCTTTGTAATTACATTATTGCTCTTTTGTTTTGTTCCACTACTAAGCAAGTTGTTACCCCAGGATTGTAAGAACATTTGCGCATATATATATATATATATATATATATTTTTTTTTTTTTTTTGTGGTGCTTCTATGGTTCTATTTTTCAGATGTTTTTCTTACTTTAAATCTTTGATCCTGTTGGAATTTATGTCAGTGTAGGAGTGAGGTAGGGAATCCAGATTTATTTACTTTTGCTCCAAACATCTGGCCAGTGACTCAGTTTATTGAATTGATTTCTCATGTTTATTTGGGTCTCTTTAAAATCAATTTCTTGCTTCTTTTAAAACTGATCTGCCTGCGGGGAGTGGTCCCGTGCACCTTCAGTTGCTGTTGCTATGTAATATTGTGAGGAATGCTTTATAGGGTCATTCCTTTGTTAGTTTACTTTTTGGTTTTAATCCAGGAATTTTCTGGATTTGCTTTTATATTATTTTCCCGGGTGAAGTGGAGATGACTTTGCTGAGTTATCCCCAAAAAGCCACTGAGATTTTATACAGATGCTATTGGATTTATAGTTTAATTATGGTGCTGCAAACGTGCTCACAACATTAACTTTTTATTCAAGAACAGAATTTCTCGGTTTATTCACATCAATGTTTAAGCTTTTCATTTGGGTACTATCAGTGTTTTTAACGTACTTGGTCATCGCAGGCCTTGCTACGCGACTGGGAGTCGTGGTGAGCCTCCTGCTTCCGGCCCTCCGGGGCTGGCATTGCAGGCTTGCGCCGTTACGCCAGACTCTGGCTGGCCCAGCCTGCTCTGTGCTGCCGGCATTGAACTGCAGTCTGCGTAGCTGCCTACATCTGCCCAGGCAGGCGCTTTAGTCTGCTGAACTATCTCACTGGCCCCATTTGAGTATTACGGCTATCTCCACTTCTTGCATATTTAAAAATGAGTTTTGTTTTTATGAATAGCTCTTTAATAGCTTCTTTGGTTGCTATTATTTTTATTTTGCATTTAGGTCATCTTTTTTAAATTTACTTTTGGGGCCGGGGAGATGGCTCAGTGGAATAAGCGCTTCCCTGACAAGCACAAAGGCCTGAGTTCAATCCCTGGTTCCGCAAAAAAAAAAAAAAAAAAAAAAGCAGAAACTTATTTTTAAACTAGCTACTTTGTCAAGTTCTGAGCTTTTTTTTTTTTTTTTTTTTGGTAGTACCGGGAACCGAACTCAGGACCTTGCACTTCCAGGCAGGAGCTCATGCCACTGAGCAATATCCCTAGATCTCTGGAATTAATATTAAATGTTCTTTAGCTGATTCCCTTGGATATTCAAGTTTAGAATAAGATCATCCCACCAGGCACAGATATGGATGCCTGTGATCTCAGCAGTTAGGAGGCTGAGGCAGGTGGATCTCACCATGTGTTTGAGGCCAGCCTGGGCTACATAGTAAGTTCAAAGCCAGCCTGAAGTATATAGTAAGAACTTATCTCAAAAAAAAAAAAAAAAAAAAACAACAACAAAGCAAACCAACAAACAAAAAAAACTCCAACAAATCAAACTAAAAATCCCTGAAGACAAAAAAGAGAATAATGTCATCTCATGTTAATAACTTTGCTTTCCACGATGTGTGTATTTCTTGTTTTATCCTTTTATCTAGTTGGATTTTCAAAAAACTCCACTGCAAAGTTCAATATGCTGGTGGTGGGTCATGGAGACAGCAAACACTGACTTCAATAGAATCACTTCCGAGTTTTCCCACTGAACACGCTGGGGAAAATCTATGCCTTTATTTTCCATATTAATCAGTGGGCTGAGCTTTGTTCCTCACAGCTCAGCTCTCCTCCTCCTAACCACATCTGCCTTCCTTCTCCTTCCTGCGTAGGCAGCGTCCCACCACGGTGACAAGAGGCTCGAGATAATCAGCCTGGAAGGAGGGAAGGTTTACTTTGGCTGTGACTTCAGAGCCTCTCATCCCTGCCACCTGGCCCCACGCTTTTGGTCTGTGGCCACCTCAGAGTACGGGAACGATGGCTCACCTCTCCAGGGCTGGAAAGAGGGAGAGGGAAAGAGCTAGAGTCCCTGTGTCCCCTTTTAACCCACACCCCAGTGGCACCATGGGTAGGGGCCAAGCCTTGGACACACAAGCCTGTAGGAGACCCCTGTCCAGCTGGCAGCCAGTCCTTAGCTTGGTGCCCCCTCCTCGGCGACCTCTTTCCTAGAAGTGGGGGCACAGATCTGAGATAGGGCCACAGCCACAGCCAGGAAGTCAGGATGTGGCTTTCAGCCTCTGTCTGCAAGGGAAGGAGGAATTGCAAGAGCCCCTGTCCCCAAGACAGGGAGGTAGCAGAGTAAGGGGAGGCTAGGCCAGGAAGGAGGCTGGGGCCGATGCAAGGGAGGCAGGTTAGGGTCAGGTGGCCAGAGAGTGTCTTCTCCGAGTGCCTATCCTACTCATAGTGGTCAGCTGCAGGGGTGGGAAGCCAACCCTCTACCCAGACCCCCGACACTGAAGTCCCTGGTCCTATGAGGGAGGGGAAGCCACTTCATAGCTCCGTTTCTGCTACCTAAGGAGGTGACACATTCCTCTTCCTTTCTCATCAGAGAAGACTACAACTGTTGCGGTAAACTGAGTCCACACAGGCTGAGGGTGAGTGTGGTCAGTCATGGACATTCAGCCAGCAGAAGAACAAGATGGGCTCCTGGCTCCTGACCTTGGGTGCAGGATGTGCTTTGAGCATAAAGGAGTCTTTTCTTTGCGGGACTGGGGACTGAACCCAGGGGCTCTGCACCAAGCAACATCCCCAGCCTTTGAGAGTGTCTTGCTGTGCCGCTTTGTTGAACTTGCAATCCTCCTGTGTCCGCTGCCTCAGGCGCTGGGATTACAGGCACATTCCACTGCTAAGGGACTCTCGAGGTCTCTCCTGCTGCTTCTGGTGCATCTCCGTGGGGGAGTCTAGAGCTGACCCTGCTGCTTGCTGTCTGGCCAACAGGAAAGGGGCTTCTGCCTTTTAGTTAAGACTTGGGGAGAAAGGCAAGAGCCAGGGTGGGGAAGGAGGGAGACAGCCCTGGGGTTCTGGGCCCTACCTTCAGGATGGGCACTTGGACAGAAAAGGTAGAGTTGGCCCTGGGCTCAGATGAGCAGGGGTGGTTCTCAGGAACCAGGGGGCGACGGAGCCTAGGGCATCCACACTGTCCCTCCCACCACGTCCAGAGCCACAGCTGGGAGAGTTTTCCCTGGACCAAGCTTGCGACACTCGGCGGATTCCTGACTGATGTGGCTTCCTGTGGAGCAGTAGGTGCCACTGGTGGGCCTGCGTTAGTGCCCTGGCAGGAGTCTTACTCATTTCCAGTCTTCTCAATTTCAGCACCAGCCCACCCCTCAGGGGGAAGCTTCTAGTAACACGCCCCAGATGTGGTGCTGGGGACCAGGCCAAGAGCATGAGACGGCTGGCTGGTGGGAAAACAAGGCGATTTCCCCAGAAGAACCTCCACGGTGGGCAGACACCCAGTGTTGGCCTTGACTCTCCCCTCTCTGGAGCAGGGGACTCTTGGGTTGGAGGCCTGCCAGAAGTAGAGGAGGACCCTTCAGTTGTGTGAAGACAGAGGTGACATGATGGGGTGGGGTGGGGTCAGAATTTGTGGGCTCTGCAGAGGAGGGTGGGTCTACCTGGGTGACGCATGAAATGCCCCCCAAGTGATGTTAATGGACCTTAACCATCTCTGCAAAGCCCCCTTTGATTGGTGTCAGAACGCATTCGTGCTTTCCAGGCGCTGGGGTGTGGACATCCTTGCGGGAGGAGGGGGCGTTACTTGGCTCCCACTGTGTTTATGCGTTCAGTCTGCTCCTCCAGCTTATTATCTTTATAAGGAAATATTTGTAAACGAATGCAGTGCTGTTTGTTGGCACCCCCATGTCATTTCCCTCCCTTGCCCTGCCCAGGGAGGACTGGAAGTCGGAGAACTACAGAGCCCTGCTCTCCACCGGGCAGGAGAGGCCCCTCTGCAGGCTTGGCAGGTGGAAGGGAAGCAGTGCTGGTGACTAGCGCGCTTACCTAGTAGCTGCAGGCGGGGGTGTGGACAACAGCACTCCCCGGGGGGCCGAACTCAACGAAGTCCTTCAGACAAATCGTTGCAGAGTTCCAGGCTTGTACTTACCACTGAATAATTGTGAGCTAGTTTCTGCCCATCTGAAGAATTAATTCATTTCTTATCCTGGGGATTGAGCCCAGGACCTTCACACTGAGCTGCATCCTTAAGCTCTTTTTATTTTTTATTTTGAAACAGGATTTTGATAAGGAAAGTTGCCCAGAGTGAGTTTCCAACCCCTCTGCTTCAGCTCCTACCTGCTGGGGTTATAGGCAAGGGTCCCCATGTCCAATTCAGTTGCTCCTCATTTCGTAGGAGAGGAATCTGAGGCTCAGAAAATTTAGGAATCTGCTCCTGGTCCCACACAAGAGACAGAGTGAAGCATGAGCCTGAGACTCCAATTCCTTGCTGCTTTTTTTTCCATGAAATCAGACTTGGATAATAACCCTATGGGGCTTCAGAGCCCTTTGCCGCCTCCTGGTGACTCTAGTTTAAATCCTTCCCAGAAACTCGGGCCAAGTTTCCAGCTCACCTCTGTGGGTATCATGGCTGGGGCCTTGCTGCCTCTCAGGGTGTGGATCCAGGCTGAGCCACCAGGTCCTGGGCCGTTTGTCACATTTGTGGGACCAAGGTGGCAGACACTATCAGGGACACTGAAACCCAGCTCTTCAGAGTGACATCGTGTCCAGCAAAAGCCTGGCTTTCCTGGCTCCTTGGCAACTAGGCTGGGCCTTGGCACATGGGTCTGGCAACCAGGTATCAAGGATCACCCACAAAGCGGTTTTCCTGATTTAAAGAGGGGAATTTCCAGCTGGCAGCGTGCTCTAACGTGGTTATGATGACTGCAGGCCAGCAGCCCATCTTATGACCATGAGGGAAAGGCATAAGCTTGGGTTGGGAGGAACCTAGGCCACGAGGACAGCATGGACATAAAACTCTGGCCTGGGGTCCCTTGAGGAAAACAAGTGTTCCTCAGTTGAGCTTCTGAGGCCAGGAAAAAAGGAAATAGCAGTAGAGGGAGACTAATGACATCTGCGTTCTGCAACATGGTGTAGCTGTGAGGATAGCCGGAGATGGGCAAGCACAGTGGGATCCACAGCCGTCCCTGCTGAGGATCAGGTGCTCTGAGCCGCTCTGGGGCACCGAGCTGTCAGAAACGAGCGTGTCGGACCTTTACTCTGGACCCCAGCTTTCTCAGTGTACACCCCACTACAGCTGTCCCACTCTGCCCACTGGGACTGTAGCCCATGGGGCAAGATGGGGTCGAGGACCGTGCTAAGGTGCTCAGCAGGGGGATGGGGAGCCCCAGGGGAGGCTACCTTTGAGCCTCCACTCTTGTCCACCTGCACCTGGGGGTGGGCATTGCTCCTGTCCTCCCTCCCTCCTGAGCTTGGCCTTGTCTTCCCTCTTGTCCTGAGAGTATCCTCTTGTCCCCAGAGGCCCCGTGCTCCCCGTACTGGAAGGACCCTGTGAGTGCATCCGTGCCCGAGACCGCTTGCCCGGCCGCCCGGAAGCAGGTGGCGCGGAGAGGGTGCAGTCGGGGCAGTGGAGACAGATGGTACCTAGAGGGGCAGATTCAATTACCGGCTCCTTCCCCTAAGCCCATCCGCCATAACTGTGTTAGGGCCATTATTGATTGGCCTTTTCTGGGCCACAGCTGGAGACTGGGTTTGTTTGTGACTTGTTATATCCGCTGTAGAGAAGAAGGCTGGGCCTGCAGCTCGGAAGTCTAGGGAGGAGATGGAGGGGGCCAGAGCTGTGGGGACAGGTGGGGAGTGGGGTCAGACAGGGCCAAGTCGGGGCTTGTGAGCCAGAGCCTGGGTACCCAGGGAAGAGGTCAGTCACAGGGACCACAGGAGGCCCCCAAGCAAGGACAGTGCAGGGGAGAGGAGTTCATGAGGAGAGGACCAAGGGATGTGGCAAAACGCAGGCAAGGGCCCTGTCTGCCTATAAAGAAGACGGAGGATAGACTCAGGGTGCAGGGCTCAGGCTCAGACAGAGGCATGGGGGCAGGGGCGCATGGCACACACCGTGTGGGCCTCACCTTGTTCACGCTCTTGCAGTGCTGAGGGCTCAGTGCACTTACGGGGACACTGGTGGGAGGGTCACGGCTGCACTCACAGCTTCAAGGCCCACGGACTCTCCAAGGAAGCTCACGGCCTCCCTGGGGCTCAAATGCCAGGGGTGCTGGTGGGTGTTAGAGAGGGACCTCTTTCTCCCTACCTGCCCCATGTCCTAGGTGCTGTGTCCACTGTAGCCAAGGACCCTGGGCCTGGGCCATGGCTTAGCTGCCTTGGCTGCTCCTTGCGCCAGCCAGCGCCTGAGTTGGGCTCCTGTATTCCCAGACTCTGTTTCTCTAATCCTGGGATTAGTGGGAGGGGAACCGGCAGCCAGCTCAGCGGCTTCTCAGCATGGAAACTTTCTCCCAGTGCCCTCTGCACCCCAGACCTTCCAGCAATCCAGGTCGAGTGGGGGTTGAGGGACAGGGCACACCAGGGCCAGGCTGCAGCCCATCCCAGATGCCCGTCCTGCCCATGCCCAGAAGGGGCACTGGTGGGGATCACGTCTCCATGGGAAACCACGGAGACCAGGAATCACTGGGCCCCAGCCAGCCCCTAATCCCCTGCTCTCACTCCCTTCCTGAAAGACTTTCCCTGGAAAAAAATCTGCCTTGTGTTTCCAGCTGGGAGATGGTGAAAGGCAGAGGGGGGCAGGAGAGGATGGGGGAGCCCATGGAGCTGGGCAGAGGGGACCCCAAGTCCTGATCTGCACAGCACAGCCCCTGATCATCAGCCCCAGGGAGGCCTGCTCCCACCTAGCCCCTGGTGCTGGTCCTTGTTGCTGTTTTCCCTTTCCTCACAGTGGGCGACCCCAAAAGCCAGAGCCTGCAGCGTCTAGCAGGAAATCTCATGTTGGCGAGTATAATTATTGTGGTGGGTAGTGACGGAGGTGGTCACAGTGGTAGCTGCAGTGGGCACGACGTGAAGCGTGGTGTGGCAGGGCGGTCAGGGGCCACGGAACACTAAAACCCCAAGGGGCATGGATGAGGGCTGGGCGAAGGGTGGGCTTTGCGGCTTCAGCAGCCACCTGAGCAAGTGGCCTCTCAACCCTCGCTTTCCCTGTTGGGAATACAGGACTCATATGAGCAAGTACTGGCATTCAGGACTCAGAGAATGAGCCCCGAGAGCTGAGCTGGGCATGCGACCCCCCCAATTCTTTTCCAGTTCAGGGGCTGCTTCAATCCTATCTATTCTGGGTCCTCCCCTTTGCCCACAGACTTCCTCCTGCCGTCCCCACAGGCGCTGCCCTGAATCACCATCTCCATCCTTTGGAGCCCCACACATCCTAAAATTGGGCCCTCTGTGCCACTGCCCCTGCTTCCTGCACCCACTCCCTATTCGCTCCTCGCGTTCCCCTCCCCACGAAGGAAGCCGGAAGCTGGAAGTCAGAAGCCACGCTCCCCACCCATGGCTCAGCCTCAATTTCCTGAGGTGCGTGTGGGGAGGAACTGGGTCTAGGACCACCACGGCTTTCCCCCGAGGCCTCCACGACCAGTACCAGAGCTCTGTCCACCCCCACTGGAGTCCCTGGCTCAAGGCCTCGGGCTGTGGACATCGATGCTGCGGCAGCCTTGTGGTTTAGCTCCGGGTTCTAATTCCAGCGTGGCCAGCTGGAAGCGGGTCAGCTAGCTCAGCGCCAGAACCCCGCTGGGTACTCTCCAATGCCTTCAATAGCGGCGCATGGCCCTGAGCCCCCCACATCCTCCCTAGATCCACCTGCTTTTCTGGGTCCAGGACCCCACAAGCCTTCTTCCCTCTCATCCACCATTCCTCTAATCCCCCTGCCTTGATTCTCTTCGGAGGAACACAGAATCTAATTTTATTTTCAAACCATGAAACTAGCTCATCATTTAACTTTGCTCTTTTAAAAGCCTATTATCCTGATTAATCCTCTCTGGTATTAATGCCAATAAATTATATAAATCTTGAATCTTTTTTTAACTTAGGAAAATAAACTTGGTTACAATGATCCATCATTTATTAATCTGTGTTGTATAAACTGTTTAGTTTTAAAAAACCAAAATGCCTTTTAGACACTGATGCAAGCATCCCCGATTCTCCCTGCAGCTGCAGATTCCCCTTTAGTAACAGCAGGTTGGGGGTGGAGATCCACTTCCTGCTGAGGTTCCAGATTTATATAATTTATTGGCATTAATACCGCAGAGGATTAATCAGGATAATAGGCTTTTAAAAGAGCAAAGTTAAATGATAAGCTAGTTTCATGGTTTGAAAATAAAATTAGATTCTGTGTTCCAAAGAAGAGCTGGGTATTTCACAGCAGATTGGGAAACTTAGTGTGGTAATGCATATCTGTAATCCTGGCAGTTTGAGAGGCTGAGGCAGGAGGATGGCGAGTTGCAGCCCAGCCTGTGCAATTTAGTGAAACTCTGTCTTGAAAAGAAGTGTATTAAAAGACTGGGAATATAGCTCAGTGTGAAGATCCTGGGTTCAGCCCTAGCACTGAAATAAAATAAAATAATCATTCTTTCTTTCTCTCTGCTTCTTCTTCTTCCTTTTCTTTTTGTTTTTGTGGTACCAGGGATTGAACTCAGGATCTTGCATTCGCCAGGCAAGCGCTTATTCTACTGAGCTATCTCCCCAGTCCAGGATCATTTCTTCTTCCACAGAGGATTTAGTCTCATGAGGCTACAGGGGGTGAGCCCAATGAGCCCCTGGTTTGGGTGAAGGCCACAAAGCTTGCCATGGGCATAGAGCATGAGCTGGAAGGAAGCAAGCTCTCAGAGCCTGTATCCTGGTCTTGTCTCAGTTCCTGCCCTGGATTATAGGGTCCAGGGCTGTTGGTGCCCTCCAGCTACCATAAACTCTCTCTTCCAGAAGACACCACTCCCTGTCACATGATTTCCGTAAACAGTTTTGCAACTACAACGTCCAGAGTGCACACACACAAAATAAACCCCAATAAGGCAACAAAATAAACTCATAAAAGAATAAAAATATACATACACACACAAGCAAAATATGAAGCCAAAAAGTAAAAAAGTAGACAGATGATGAGGGCAACTCAAATAAAACATAAAAGAAAAACAAACACAAGTAGGATGTGGCCATTTAGGAGGCCAAGCCAGGAGGATTGCAAGTTTGAGCCCAGCCTAGGCAACTTAAGTGACACAGTGAGGCTCTCTCTCAAAATAAAATATAAAAAAGGTCAGTGTGAAGGCTCTTTACTGTTTTTATCTTTTTTAAATAGTACCAGGGATTGAACTCAGGACCTTGGGCTTGCTAAGCAGGCACATATGCCAATGAGCTATTTCCCCGACCCTATTCCCCAGTACTACAAAATGAAATAAAACAAAACAAAACAAAAAATAAACTAAGGGCCAGTAAGATAGCTCAGCGGACTAAAGTGCCTGCTCAGGCAAGCTTAGGCAAGCGCAGGGACCGCAGTTGGACCCCTAGCACCACATGCCACTTGGGCTGAGCAGGTCACAGAGTTCTGGCATGGTGGCGCATGCCTGTAATCTCAGGGTTGGGGAGGCTGAAAACAGGAGGTTCATTATGAGTCTGAGCTGCATAGTGAGGCCCTGTAACAATCAAATACATTAAAAAAGGTAAACTAAGCAAATAAACAGGAACTCTGTTGACGTAATCAGATGAATATATTAATTTTTTTTTCTTTTTTTTGGTGGAACTGGGGATTGAACTTAGTCCCTTGAACTTGCCAGGGAAGTGCTTATTCCACTGATCCATCTCCCCGGACCAAAAATTATTGAATGCTTACAAAGGGATAAATAATACGATGGAGATGAGAGACACTGAGAATTTGGGTAGAGAATGAAAACTTTCTTTAAAATACGGAAGTTCTAAAGACCAGCCAAATAGCTCAGCTCAGTGCGAGCAGGCACAGGGGCTAGGAGTTCAATCCCCAGGGCCTGCTGTGCCAGCCACTCCCCCAGGGGGCCCTGAGACAGCAACTGAGACTGGGTGTGGTGGTGCGTGCCTGTAATCTAAACTCTTGGGAGGCTGTAAACAGGCAGATCACTACCAGTCAGATCTACTAGTGAGACCCTCAGCACCCTGTAGACCCTTCCCTGAAAAAAAAAAGTAGACGTTCTAGAGTTAAAAATTATCTGAAGCCAAGCATTCAAATTATAGTTCAATAGGACATCAGGCATAGACGAAGAAAGAGCTAGTAATCTAGAATCTAGATCAGAAAACAACATCAGAATGCAGGGTGAAAAGGTAAAAGGAGAATACAGAAAAAGAGTCAAAGAGACGCGGGGGAGACTTTGGAAGTGGACGAGGATGGGCAAAAGCAGTGTGTGAAAGGACAGTGGCTGAGGTCTCCCCCAAGGGTGGGAAGTGGCCCATCCGTATGTGGAGTGAACCCCAAGAACCTGCAGCAGCACAGGGGAAAAGGGGCACACCTTTCACCATTGGAGTGAGCCTGAGGACTATGTCTCTGCCACCAGAGTGAGCCCCGAGACAGAGGAGCTATTAAAATGACCAGAGAAAAATGCAATTATCTCCAACGGGCAATGAGTACTTAGACAGCTGACTTCTTCAAGGAAACAGTAGAAGCCAGGGGAGATAGAACAGTTCAGAGGCTCTGTGAGGGAGGACGCGATGCGTTAGGCAGATGGCTGGGGATTTCCTTCACAGCCGGCTTCCAGCGGGCATCCGCTCAGTTCTGACGCTGAGCTGAGTCAGCGTGGAGCCCACAGGTCACGAGGCTGCATTGCAGGCCCAGGATGTGATCGATCAACTTTCTTTCTTTTCCTTTCTTTCTTTCTTTCTTTCTTTCTTTCTTTCTTTCTTTCTTTCTTTCTTTCTTTCTTTCTTTCTTTCTTTCTTTCTTTCTTTCTTTCTTTCCTTCCTTCCTTCCTTTCTCTCTTTCCTTTCTCTCTCTCTCTTCCTTTTCCTTCTTTCCTTCCTTCCTTTTTTTTAAAACCCTATGACCTTTTCACTTTTTGTGTTCTTTGTGGTCAAAGGAGATCTCCATCAGAATAAATTCAACTACTTATTGATCTTTCTTTCTTTCATTTTTGGAACTGAGGGTTGAACTCAGACCCTTGCCTTGCCAGGGAAGTGTTTATCCTACTGAACCATCTCCCCAGCCCCTTTCTGCCTTTGTTTAAAAAAAAAGTTCCTCTATTGGACTCAGTGCCCACTGAAGGACCGGGGCCTCTTCATTCCTCAAGCAGACACGCTGGACAAGTGTCGGGTCCCGGAGAACAGGTTCTGTAACAGGAAAAAAAGGTGACATCCAGTTGCCTCCATATTTGACCAGAGAATTACTTTGGTCATTTTTATTTTTAATGTTCTCACATATTCAACATGAAGATTTCACATGGGATTTTTTTCTTGTTGTTGTTTGAAATGACAAACTCATTGTTTAGAGAGATAGCGTCATGAACTCCATGTTCACATTATTGTGGAGCTAGCACCACATCTTTGCACTGCTTTTTTTATCCCCACTTAGAGCCTACAGAGGACCGTCTTCATTTTCTTGTAAATAAAATATGAGGCTCAAAAAAAAAAATAGAATCAGTGTCTATTAATTTTATAAGACACAGAGTTCCAAGGTGCATATACAGCTGGGTCACATCCCTTTCCCCGCTTATATCTCCCCCATTCCCCCTCTTTCCTTCTTCATCTAATAAGCTTCCCTTCTACTTCAATGGCACATTTGTTAGATTGCACATATCAGGGAGGACCAGGCTATCAGCCTTTCTGAGCTGGGCTTATCCCCTCACCCCGCTGTTCCCCAGTTCTACCTGTGAGCTGCTGATCTGGGAGCTGCTAACTGAGGGGCTCCTAATACCCCCATCTCAGGTTCGATTGCTTTGCCAGAGAAGCTCCTAGAACTTGGCTTACTATCCGAGAGCTATCTGAGAGGCTACATGGGAGTATCCGAAAGGAGAGATTTTGCAGGGCAGGGTGTGTGGGAAAAGGTCACAGCCTGTTCATACCCTGTCTGGGCACAGCAGCCCCTGGAACCTACATGGTTGGAAGCCCAGAGGCTCTCTAGACCCAGTCCTTTGGGCATTATGGTAGGTTCATTACAGAGGTACCATTGATTACATTATTGTGCATGGTGAAGAACTTGACCTCCAGCTCTTGGTCTCCTTCCTGGAAATGGGGGACGGGGTGTGGCTGCCTCCTCCATCCCGTGATTGGCTTCCCTGGAAACTGGCTTTTGTCCTGATGCTACCTAGAAACCCCCAGCCACTGCCATCTCACTGGTACCCAGGAGGATGCACTCTCTAAGTGACTCCAAGGGTCTTAGGAGCTGCGCAGCAGGAAATTGGGCTGAAAGCAGTTTTTGTTTCAAATCAAAATGGCATAAAGACTAGAAAAACATCTTAAAATGTACTACCCAGAAAAATACTCAAAAGTGAATGTGAAATGCTTTTTAAACAAATAAAACTTTTTTTTCAAATAAGTAAAATCTGAGACAAGCTAGGTGGGCAGGGTAGTGTGCATCTGTAGTCCCAGCTACATGGGAGGCTGAGGATTGAGCCCCAGGAGTTTATGACCAGTCCAGGCAGCATAGCAAAATCTTCCTTTGATTAAAAAACAATTTTTAAAAATCTGAGAGAATTCATTACTAGCAGACTCATATTAATAGGAAATTTTAAGGCAAAAATAATCCAGAATGGAAGTTCTGAGATATAGGAAGGACAATGAAATCCTAGTACTCGGGAGGCTGAGGCAGGAAGATTTCTTTTTTTTTTTTTTTTGTCTTTTTGAGACAGGGTCTCACTATGCAGTTCAGGCTGACCTTAAGCTCACTTTGTAGCTCAGGCTGGTCTCGAACTCACAACAATCCTCCTGCCTCAGCCTCCCCAGTGCTGGGATTACAGGCATGAGCCACCACGCCCGGCTTCAGGAAGATTTCTGAGTTTGAGGCCAATCTGACCTACAGTGAGTTCAAGGCCAGCCTCAATTGCATAATGGAACAATGTCTCAAAAAGGAAGAAAGAAGAAAAAAGGACAATGAAAATGACAAATGTGTAAATATCAAATAATATTAGCTATTTATATGATAATAATGATGATAGTTTCTGGGGACTTTCAGGTTCAGAAGTTCTTGCAGGGAAGTCAGAGAATTAGTTAATATTAGCTTTAAAAATGCATGCTGTAATCTCTGAGCAGTTATTAAAATTCTGAGAGAGTGAATAATTTCCAAATTAATAGAGAGGGTTAACTTCCAAATTCCAAGAGAGGGCAAAGAAGGAAGAGAAAAAAAGAACACAGGCAAGCAGGACATTAAGAAAGTGCTTAGTAAGATGACAGGTTTTAGGGCTGGGGAGATAGACTGGTAGTTTAAGGGCCTGGCTGGCAAGTGCAAGGACCCTGGTTCAGTCCCTGCCCTGGAACACCAAGGCATGCCAAGCTGGCCACTGAAACCAGGTTTGGTGGTGTACACCTGTAATCCCAGCACTAGGGAGACTGAGGCAGGAGGGTCACTACAAGTCCGAGCTGTGTAGTGAGACCCTGTACCAAATATATAAATAAATAACTTTTAAAAAAGGTGACAAAGAGCCGGGCGTGGTGGCGCAGGCCTGTAATCCCAGCACTTGGGAGGCTGAGGCAGGAGGATTGTTGTGAGTTCGAGACCAGCCTGAGCTACAAAGTGAGCTTAAGGCCAGCCTGAACTGCACAGTGAGACCCTGTCTCAAAAAGACAAAAAAAAAAAAAAAAAAAGGTGACAGGTTTGAAACATCCAAATACCAAAGTAATTTCACTACATATAAAATGACTACATTTTCCCATTAAAAAAATAAGTTTCCAGATTTTCAGGCTTATTTTGGATAAGAATCAAATCTGACTACTTATTTACACAGACGTATCTAAAATATAGAGATGAACACAGGAAAGACCTATCAATACTAGCAAGTGCTGTATTTGTAATAGATGACATAGCGAAGCAAGAGCGTTGCTACATGTAAATGACACAGAGTCCAGCTCACCCCGAGGATGCAAGCACTACATCTGCATGCACCTTATAACTTGGCTTCAGAATGTATAAAGGAAAAGTCCATAGAGGAGGACTGTTTTTATTCAGGTTTCTTTGGGCTCTGCCCCCCCTCCCCCCGCGCTGGTGGCTTCACTTGCAAGCCCGAGACTCTGCCTGGTGAGTGTGAACACACTGGGCCTGCAGGGAGCTTCTGCCCCCACCCGCCCCCAGCAATCCCTGCACAGCGATCACAACCACCCCAGCTTCTGCCCCTTCCTACCCCTCAGAGCCTTTCTCTGCACTCCCCTCTCTCCCGAGACTTCCAGCAGACTGAGCTCAGCAGGAACTGGCAAGATAAGATTTATTCTCAGAGGCTGAAGTAGATAGAGATCCCAATGCTCAGCCAGACCTGAGAGCCTGAGAGCTGGGGCTTTGGGTCCTCCTCAGGCGCCTTCCACCCTACATGCTCTGCTCCTCAAATCCTGTGCTAGTGTCCCTGGGCACATCTGCCCCTTGTCCCACTGCCCACCATGCCCCCCTGAGGAGCCCATGTCCTCCTCAGTGCTCAGCTGGAGCGATGCCTCTGTGACTGCTGTCTTACCTGTCCCCTCTCCCAGATGTCCCAGACATGGCCACTGCTGGCGGACACTGAGGACAGAGGCCACTGAAATCCTTAAGGACTCAGACCCCTGGGGCTCCCTCATTTGAGTGCCAGAAGACAAATATACGAGCTACCTTGGGCTGCCCTGGGTTTTGGTTTCTGTGGTTGCAACAGGCACTTGGACTGGGTTCAGGGTCCTAGGAGGGTGGGATGCAATTCTTCCTGATCAAACTGCTTTTGACCAGGGGCCAGCTAGCATCTTGGGCCCTGGATGCCCAATGCCAATGCCTTTCTCATTAACAAGACACCAACATGTTCCAGAACATTCTGGAACCTTCCCCATTGGTGGCTCCTGAGATGCTTCCGGTTTAGACAGTCTTGAGCATTCAGAGACCACATGGCGATGTGATGGGGAGAAGCTGGCATGGAAGAGGTGACGCTCAAGCTGTGCCCTAGCACCCGAGGCTAGAACTCATGTCCAGCTTTCCAGGAGCCCACGTGGCGCTTGCACTGCCCCATCAGGAGTGCTCCAGTTTTTCCAGCCCAGGTCTGCAGAGATGTGTAGTGTGAGGAGTGGTCCCAGGCCCTGGTGGCTCTGCTTGGGAGTTGGTTGTGGCAGAGACAAGAAGGATCGACTCATTGCAGGGTCGAGGGCGGGTAGGTAGGGGACAGATGTGACCCAGGAGCAGGGGAGGGCTCCAGCCATGCCACAAGAAGTGCCAGTGATGGTTACGGTAACACAACAGTAGTGGGAAGGCTTCTGCTGGGGAGACTGTATATTGAGCTGGCTGCCTAGGCTGTGTGATAGAGGAGGGGCGGGGTGGGGGCAGGGCCACTTGGGAGGGTGACCAAAGATGGCAGTGGCAGATGGGACACTAGGGACACTGCAGAGCAGAGTGACCATTCTCCGAGGTGAGCCAGGGCCTGGGGACATTGGAGGGCTGCCCACGGTGAGCACTCTGGGTGAATTCTGGGAATTGGTCCATGTGTTAATTCACTGAGTCATCACCCAGCATCCCCAGCTGGAAAGAGACCACCCCAAGCCTGTACGTGTCCTGGGGCCACAGCTCATTGAGGACGAGGGCCAGAGCCCTGTGACTGATAAATGAGGCACTGGAAGGAGAGGAAACCGTCAGTGTTTATCCATCTGGGTGCTGCTGGGCCCGAGACAGCTGGCTCCTGGCAGAGGAGGGATGGGCTGGACAGAGAGGTCAGCCAGTGTCCCCTGGGCTAATGTGCACAGCTGCCTGGTGAGCTGGAGGCTGGGGCCTCTGCTTTGCAGATAAGCAGACAGAGATGCTGCTCAGGGGTCAGAGGGTCTTCTCCAAGGCTCCTCCCCCTCTGTTGGTCCTTGCTGCCTCTCTGCCCTCTATGGATGGCGACTGCCACATGGAACTCACGCTGCTCCTCCAGAAGTCACATGAGACGTCTAGTAGTCCCCTCTATGAGGAAAAGGATACAAATGAATTTCTCAACTTTCCATGCCGGGGGCCCAGTCAGGATGGCTGTACCCCACACTGGCGTGTCTGGGCATGCTCGTGTCCCCACGCCACTCACGAGCACCAGGCCAGGAAATAGTCACAGCAGCCCGGGAGGATGCCACATAGGATGCAGAACTTGTAAACCAGGGCTCAGACCCACTTGGGCACCAGAGGCTCCAGGCAGGGTTGTCTGGAGCTGAGGATGGCTGGATTTCAGCTCCGGAAGCTTGCTGTCATTTCTGACCACCCTGGTAGGCGCTGTGTGACATGAGAAACATCACTCACACTCTCTGGAGTCCCCTGGGCCCTGGGTTGAATAAGCGGGGTGAACTGGGCCACCCCTGGCAGGCCACCGTGCTGACATTTCTGGAGGCCTCATCTGTCTAAAATAAGCAGCAAGAGCCACGCTGCGGTTGGGAAGGGCAGCCTGGGACATGCGTGCGTGACGCTGTGAGGCGCTCTGCGGTGAGGGCGCGCCAGGGCTAATTGCATGAGCTCAACAGGGTCACTTTCTCCTCTCCATGCCCACAGCCGCCTGTGAGTCACCCATGGGTCAGTGGCCACAGTGGACTGCTGGAGACAGAGCAGGCCCTGAGCATGGATGGAAGACAGAGCCGACCTGGGACCAGGCTGAGGGACTGCAAGGGACCTGTGCATTCTCTTAAACACTCTTGGGCATGCCTACACCCTTTTGCCATCTCAGAGCACACGGCACTCCATCTAGGGCAGCTGTGCTAACCCAACATATTGCTGCTCACCTCATATTCCCAAGCACTAGCGGAGGGAAACTGAGGCAGGCAAAGCAGGGGCAAGGCTGCCAGGCATGGGTAAGGCATATGTTAGGCTCCTGGACCTGCCTCATGGGCAGGAAGCCAGGCATTGCAGAATGGGTCATACCAAAGGAGGGACAGATCAATGCACCCAAGACCTCAGGAGTCTGTTAGGTGGGGTAACTCTGGGCCTGCAAGGGGCCTGAAGGTGGGGTTGGGATGGGGTCAGGGTGAGTGTCTCCCACACATCTCTTCTGCTCCCCTGAGTGTCGCCCCGTGTGATGTAACTACCCATCAGCCAACTGGGTGATTCAAAGGTGCTTTCCTGTGTGAGTGTGTGCTACCCTTGGGACAGGCCCTGGGCTCGTGGTTTGCAGGACTTCTGGCATAGTGCCCAGGTCATAGTCAGTTCCGAGATTAGGTCAAAGGTCTCCAGGGGTCAGCTCAGCCTGGGACATTCTCTGTTGTACTCATGGGTCATGTTTCATGCATGCATGTATCCATCCCTCTATTCATTCACGCATTCACCCAGCCTCACTCATTCATTCCAGCAATAGCACCCCCAAGACCAGCTCTTCTTAGACTTGCTTAAACCAGAAACTCAGTCTCAGGCTCCCTGGGCCACATCCTGATTATGTTTTACTATTTTTTGTTTGTTTTGCTCTCAGCACTGGGAATTGAACTCAGGGCCTTTGCGCTAAGCTATATCCCCAACCCTTTTTGGGTAGATAGATGGCTGTGAGGCTCTCTGAGTCTCCCTGGGGGTCTGCCCTGGCCTCCATCCCTATTCTGCCCTTGTCCTGGGCATAGGAAGGAACTCTAGGGAAGGCCTCCACTGATCCCCGGCCTGGCTTCCAGCAGAGAAGGGGCAAACTACATCTTTACATCCAGGTCTGTTTTGTTTGAGGCAGGATCTGGCTATGCAACCCAAGCTGGCATTGAAGTTGTAGTGAGTGATCCTCCTGTCTGGCATGTCTGGCTTGCACTGGGGCTTGAGAAGCCCACAGTCCCGCCTGGCTTTGAATGGTCAGCACCCAGATTCTGGGCCACTGGCCTCTGGGGCACTGGATTGTGTGACCAGAAAAGGATTCAGGGACTGAGGCCCTATAATAGAACCATGCACACATATGTACGTGTATGTGTGTGTCACAGACTAACCACTGGGGCCCATAGAAGCAGCCTCACACCCAAGACCCGATTTCCAGGTCTCTGCTCTAGAGGAGCTTCTTTTTAGGCACTGAGGGACCTGACATTTCTGCCCCAAGGGTCTTGGGGACACTCCCTGGATGTTATCAGCAAGGGCTCCCCATGTCTCCTCTAGAGCCCAGGGGGCACCCAGGAAGTGCTGCTGGATGAACAGGTTGAGCCCATACTCCCTGGCCCAGCCCTGGCCTTTCCACCTATGTCCTTTAGAGACCATGAGGGCCGAGTTATTCTTAGCAGGCTTCATTCATCAGAGGGTGACAGACAGTGTCCTGCACGGAATGCCCGGACACCAGGGGAGCGAGCTAGGGGAGGTGTAAGTCTTGTCTAAGGGCAGGCACCATTGTCCTCTGAGACTTGGATCTGAGGGGGATACAGTCCTATCCTTGGGGAGGCCCTGCTAAAGAGCATAGCACAAGTGCAGACCCCAGAAACACCCTGTGATAGAGTAGACTCACCATGGTTTCCCTGGGCCTCGGAGAAGGGTATTGCTAATCAGAGATCTGAACTTGCCCTCAAGAACTTCAGGTTAAAAAAGAAAAAGAAGCAGGGTGTGGTGAGTACCTGAGATCCTGGCACTCTGGGAGGGTGAGGCAGGAGGATTAAACATTCAAGTTTAGGGCTGGCAAGATAGCTCAGCAGTCTAGAGCGCCTCCCAGGGACCGCGGTTCGAGCCCCAGCACCACATGCCATGCCAGCCCCTCCCCGCAGGGCCGGCTGAGCTCACACCCCACCCCCGCGAAAAAAGAATCTGTGATGTGTAGCGAGACACTGTAATAAATAAAAGAATTTAAAAAAAAAATAAACATTCAAGTTTAGCATGGGCAGTTTAGAGACTTAGCAAGACTTTGTCTCAAAATCAAAATAAAATAAAATAAATTTTAAAAGGACTGGTGACATGGTGTGAAGGCCCTGGCTTAATCCTCATTACTGCAAAGGGGTGGGGGTGGAGCTACTGTCCCTCCTGAGAACTGTTCTGACCTCAGGCACAATTGCTCTTCAGGTTGCTAAACAGGGGTGCAGAGCGGTACCTGGGTACTTGTGCGGTTCCCTGCCAACACCTGAGGTACAGGACGATGACAGAGAACAGGGGTAGAGGGACTCTCAGGGGCAAGGACGTGGCTAGAAATCTGCAGAATACAGAGGTGGCGCTGCTGTGGGGAGATCCCAGCCTGAGGGTCAGACGCCAGGGCTTCCCAGGCCTGCCTGCCCTCGGGGCACCTAGCTGGAGGGCACAGGCTTCAGTCCAACCCCTGCAGAGCGCCCCTGGAGACCCACCCGGGCCCAGCCCAGGAAAGAGCTGGGACGAAGGAGACCGCGGTTGCTCTGGGTGAGGGTGCTGTGTCCATGCCCCGGTGCCCGGCTTCCGTTTCCACAAGATCCTCTCTTGGCCCTCACCATGTCTCCAGAGCCAATGGGTCCCAGCTGGTCAGCCAGAAGGGCAGCCAGTCTAGGGTGGGGCTGCCTTTCTCTTCAGGAAGGTGGTCATTGCCATGGGGGCGGCCTGGCCAGAAAGCCACCGGAAGGTGAGCTGACCTGGGAGTGGTGGGTTCCTGCTGCCCTGCACACGCCCTCAACAGCCACCCTACCTGCAGGCCTCAGCGTGCCAGCCAAGGAAGCGGGTGTGGCACGCAGGGAGTGGGTGCTTCTCAGGACAGGTCCAGAAGGTGGGCGCTGAGCCCAGAAGGGGTGGCCTGGTTCCGGGGAGAATCTGGTGCGGGAGGGTGGATAGTTATTAGTTTGTCAGAGAAAGTAATGCCAGCTGGGCTGTGACACAGACTTGGAGGCTCAGGTGGGGACCCAAAGCATGGCAGAGGCCTCACAGAAGGGACTGGGGCTTGGGGGGGGGGGGAGCGTCTGGACCCTGGGCTCCGGCCGCTTGGCCTCGTCCCTCCTCCAGGCGGCGCTGCGTCAACCGTGGGTCCCAGCGACCGGCCGCGGGTTCTGGGGACCGGTCCCTGGTCCTAACCCTCCCATGGGTCCAGAGTGAGAGCGATGCAGACGCGGTATGTGGGTCAGAACCCCTCCCACCCGACACACAGCAACAAGGCGTGGGGTGGAGGAAGTCTGGCTCTAGGACACCCCAGATCAGCGCGGGGGATTGCGTAGAAGCGGAGGTTTATTTATTAGCCAGATTAGCCGGCATTAGTGGGGGGCGCGGTAGTCGGCGACATAGCTAGCGTGGCTGGCATAGCGGTGGGGCCCCCTGCGGTGCGGTCTCGGAGGCTTCAAAGGGGCTTAGAGAGGCCCTGGTGGCACTGCCACGGCCCTCTGGAGGGCAGGAGAAGGCGGCCTTTGTGCGCGGGAGGATTAGGGATCTGGCCTGGAAGGAATTTTAAACTTCTAGGGCTGAGCCGCAGGGGACCCTCCTCCCAGCACGGCAAGGGGGGGGGGTGAGTACCGCCTGCTTTCCCATGGGGTCCCCTTCGTTGCTCCCACGGGGGCCGCCTACGAGGACAGATCTGCCAATAAAAACACGGGACTTCCAGGAGAGCCGAGCACTTTTTCAAGGTGTGAGTGCACCTCAGATGCCTTCGTGGGGGCTCTGCATCTGCTTACACATGGTTTGTGTGTCAATCTATCCACTTGCTCTCCTACTCAACTGGGTGCTTTGTGTTATTTTTTTCTGGTAGCCCTTGAGGCAGCTGAAATGTCTAATTCGGGCCCCAGGTAGACTGAGTGCTCCTAAAACCTCAGGTGTCATATTTGAAAGCCGGAGAGGTCAGGGCTGAGTCTCTGCCTTCGTGCCTCCTCCTGGAGACAGCTTCCTGAGGACCAAGTGGATTGTCACCTGAACACTTGATTCCCTGGGCCCTGCCCACAGGGGGCGCCAAGGCCCAGAGGACTGACCCGCAGATGGATGGGTCTTGTGGCTGGTTGCCATAGGAGTTTGGGGGCCAGCACCCCATCCTGTGAGGCTCCCCACCCAGTCCTGGCCTTGCTTAGGCAGCAGTTGAAGGCCATGGTCCAGAAGCTAAGGCCTTGGTTTCAACCAGGAGGGGACAGGATGGCCCTTGATGCGAAAGGTCCTGGCTGCCTCCTCTTAGGTAGGCACAACCTGCAGTGCCACCTCCTCTAGCATCCCTGGTCCCTAGGGCTGTAGTCCCCGTCTCTTTCTCCCTGGAACCTGGCCCATGTGTCCCATAGCTTCTTCTCAGAGCTCTGGCCCTCAGCAGAGGGTGCTTGCTTGTGCTGGGGGATTCCTGGTGAGAAGGACCCTACCTATTCTCTCCGTCCTCACCAAGCTGTGGGAGGCATAAAGGGGGGGGATAAGAGGAGGAGAGGGAACTGAGGAGGTAGAGGTGGGTAGGTGGGGGTGGTGACAGTACACCCAACCGCTGCAGCCCCCTGCCCATCCCCCTGCCCCTAGGGGATCTGACCTCTTTCCCTGGAAGCTGAGGGAAGCCTGGGAAAGCCCTTTCCCACGGTCACAGCCCCACACCCTCCTTCCCTGGGCCTGGCGTCCTGGGCTTGCCCTTGGCGATGTGTGCCCACCCCAGCACAGCGGCCCCTCCTTGGCCCCAGCGCTTGCCACCTCTGCCTGTGACACCATCACCCCACATCTCAGGCTGCCAGTCATCAGGTCGGCAATTAGCTGCTTCCTCCTGGCCACATGAGGCCACCAAACGTCACAGCCCCTCCTCCAGCCAGCAGCGGCGGCGGGAGTGCTGGGGGTGCCCCCTACCCTTTGTAGTTGGTGCCAAGTCCTGGCATGATGCCCCCTCCCTAGCCAGGGAGGGCTGGGTAATGAGCGCCCATGTCGGAGCTGGGAGCCGCAGCTGCCTCCTCCCCCGTCACCCCATGCCATGCCTGGGCGGGGCGATGCTAGCTCAAGGACACTGGCTGCCTAGCCCTGTCAGGGCGGGAGACTCAGGTGTCCCTGTCCCCAATTGCAGGCAGTTTTCACGGGTCCCTACCTGGGAGGCAGGTCTGAGGAGATGGCTCAGTAGAATAAGTGCTTGCTTGGCAAGCACAAGGGCCTGAGTTCAATCCCTGGTTCTGCCAAAAAAAAAAAAAAAAAGTCCTGTGGGATGCTCCCTGCAGTTCCCTCCACACTTGCTCCACACAGTACACCCTCCCCCACCCTCAGCTGTGCCTACCCCCGGACCCAGGGGCAGTGAGCTCAGGGCTGCTCCTAGGAGGACAGGAGGGGAAAGGTAAGTACACCACCCCCATCTCCCTGGCCTGGGGTCTTCCTGGGAGGCAGAGGCAGGTAGAACTCTTCAAGGGTCTGAGTGGGCAAGCAGGCTGCGGGGAATCACTGTGGTTTGAGTGAGGATTTGTGTGGAGGATGTGTTTCCAGCCAGAGAAAGAAAAAGAAAAAAAAAAAAAAAAGAGCTGTACATCATGGGGCACACATGTAACCCCTAGCAATTGGGAAACTGAGGCAGGAGGACTGCTGAGAGTTCCAGGCCAACCTGGACTTCATAGTGAGTTCAAGGTCAGCCTGGACTATATAGTGAGAGCCTGTTTCAAAAAATAAATCATCCAACACTTATAAACCAATGTCGGTCCCCAAGGGCCCAGGGATCCTGTCAGTCCAATGGGGACTGAGAGTTTTCCTTGAGAGTCAGGTTTAAATGAGGCCCTTCAGCCCAGGCGGGTCTCAAGCCTACACCACTGCTGGGGACACTCCACGGGTCCATCGTAGGTGGTGGGTTTGCAGGGGGCCATGCAGCTTCCTCTTAGGCACCCTCTGCCCAGGGCTTACCCGGCTTTCTTTGGTTGCTGGGATGTAAAATGTGGGCCACAGGCTGAGGGTGTGGTGGGCGTGGCTGCTATGGGAGCTGGGCTGGTGACTATCCCACCCTCCATGGCTGGTGCTACAGGTACCTTGGTGCTGGCTCCAGGCCCTGGGAGGGAGGGAGTCAGCCAGCGCCTCCCAGACCAGGCAAGTGGGGTGCAAAGGACAAGATCCTGGGTTTAGGGGCTCTCGAGGAATATTCCTGGAAGGGGACTTGGGTGCTGACAGCCATGGGAACCACCACTGGGGCCTGCACCCCAGCTCGGCAGATGCTCCGGGCTTGCTTCTCAGCACAGGCGCGGGGCTGGGCCCAAGGCCCTCTTCCCCCGCTACCAACACCCAGCGTTGCCACCCTTCCCGGTCCATCTAGCAGCGTCTCCACACCCTGGACACGCGGCGTAGGGACACACACGCACATGTGCACGTGCCCTTGGCCATGCAGGCCCCAGTGAGACTGCAGGGCTGATAAGACCCTTAGGCTGGGCCTGCTGCACACAGCCACTTGGGTTCCATTGCACAAGCACAGGGGAGTGGGTGTAATCACTGGGGTGCCCTCTGCACCCTCAGTGTAGCTGGGCTCCTTGCAAGCTACATTGGAGTCCTAATCCCCAGTATCCAGGGAATCAGACTGCACTCAGACTTCTTTCAGAATGTAATTGGTTAAAATGAACCCTCCCCAGGGCGAGCGGGCCCCAAAGCCAATGCCTGGTCCTAGGGTGTGGGAAGGAGAGACCTGGAGCTGGCAGAGAGTGGAGCGCCATAGCTACAAGTCCATGAATGCCGAGGGCTGACAGATTCTCCTCCATGCCTGTGGAAGAAGGCAGTGCGAGGGACAGCGTGGCCTCAGACGTCCCGCTCCTGAACTGGAAGCGAATGCATTTGTATTCGCTGGGTGTGTGGTGATTTGCGTGGCAGCCACCAGGCTGGCCCGGCTCAGGGATGATGTGGGTGGGCTCCCCTCGCGGCTTCACTGCTTCTGCCTCTGCTCTTGTGCATTATCCAGCAGCTCCCAAATAGCTCATGACCCAGAGAAGCTCAGGATTACTTAATGCTTCCTTTCCTTCCTCAAGTTCTTCATCAGACATCTCCCTGAAAGTCTGCTTCCCACAATGCGTTGCCATGGATTTGAGCACTGAGAAACAATCCAAATGGCCACACAGGTTATGATGAATTCACTCAAGGGAAAAACTACTCAGCAGTGAAAAAGGAGGGTGGGATGAGCAACAGAGATGGGCTTCAGTGTGAGCTGCATGAGACAGACACGGAAGGACACAGACTGACTGATGCTGGCGAAGCATTTATTCCACTGAGCCATCTCCCTGGCCTCTGATGCCCTTTATTATTTTTTTTAAAACATGGATAGATAATTATATATATATATATATTTAAATAAAACAATCCAACACATATCAGTAGTACACAATAGAAGTGGGTTATCCACAGAAGTTGTTGACTTGAGCCATTCACAGCTCAGTATATTAATATGACTTTACTTTATATACCTCCATTTTTATACTTTTCTGCTGGATGGTTAAGAGCGAGTTAAAGCAAGACCTATATAACAAGAAATGTAACTTTTGTATCTGATGAGGTCAGTCAGGTACCCTCAGGGTTTATCCTGTAACCCTGTACCGCTCTTTGTAGATCCCTTGTCATTGTCAGCCATGTGGATGAGTCACGACCATTGCTTGACCACTTTGCTCTCTGTGGAAGCCTGAGAGAAAGTTTTCTCTCCATGTGACTCTCCTTAGGCACGCTATACATCATCAGTCACTTTCCTCTGTGCCCCATAATCTCCTTGATCAGAAAATTTGGGGCACAGCTGAGTTCCATGATGTTACAGTACAGGTTCTCCTATGTCCTGAGTCTTCACTGACCTTGAAAGCCTAGGGCAAAATGTTGGCTGACCTTGCAGACTTTCTTTTTCTCCAGTTTTTGATCTGCAAACTTAGGTTGTTAACCATCCAGAAGAGAAGCTGATTTACCCTGCAACATATGCAGTTTGGTTTACCCACACTATTTGTCTAAATATCAGACATGATAGGCATAACATGGGACATGTATTTTCTATCTAGTATTGAGATACTAAACTCTAAGTCCATACAGAATATGAAGAAGGAAAAATTTTTTTAAAAATAGGAATGAACACTTACATAGATATTTAGAAATCCATCCATATACAACATAGTAACGTTGTAGCAGGACTGTCTTGTGACATTTGTCTTATTTTTCATTTATTACCTTTTAAAAAGGGCAGTATACCAGTAATAGC
The DNA here is from genome assembly GCA_004027165.1 of Ctenomys sociabilis. Lineage (NCBI taxonomy): Eukaryota > Metazoa > Chordata > Mammalia > Rodentia > Ctenomyidae > Ctenomys > Ctenomys sociabilis. The sequence continues at coordinate 22,081 of PVKA01016626.1, read as the reverse complement.
TGGTATGTCATGACAAGAAGTACATATTTAGAAGACCAGAATGGCAGGCATTTGGAGCGTGACCCTTCCATTACACTTTGCTAAATTCAGTGTAGTTGCTTGGTTCACAGGTATCAGCGTATATAGTTAGTTGGGGTGAGAATCCTACCCCTTAACTGCTAGTTTCAAAAATCTGATGTTTCGCAGGATCATGTCTTACCCATCTAGTGTGTATAAGTGAATGGTCTTGCTTGTCATGTTAGTCAGCATTTCTCCCTGCTCTCTCCTCATTGTCCAATCCTCAAGTACTCACTTTCCTTTTGCTTGTGTTATACATTTTTATTTGCAATTCTTCTTTTGAGTTATACTAGGGAGACTATATGATATTTGCACACGTGGGCCTGGTTTATTTTGCTTATAAGTATATCTTCTTTTTTTTATAAGACATCTTCAAGGAGCATCCACTTACATATGAAGGCTTCAAGTTTATCATTCTTTACAGCTGAGTAATACTCCATTGTATAAAAATACCACAAATCTTTTTCAACTATTCCTCATGTGATGTCTGATGCCCTTTATACAAGGTTTAAGAGCAGATAAAACAGACCTATACAACCAGGACCCCATGGTATAGGCCTATAATTCCAGTATTCTGGGAGGCTGAGGCAGGAGGAATGAAAGTTTGAGCCAGCCTCGGTAACTTAGTGATTTGTGGAGACCTTGTCTCAAATTTAAAGAACTAAAATAAAAGGGGCTTGGTAGAGAGCTCAGTGAAAGGGCCTTGGGTTCAATACCCCAATACCACAAAAGAGAAAAATAGAAGGAAACTGGGGATAAATGTCATTGCAGGTAAAATTAGGAACAGTGTTTCGTTGTGAGGACAGGGCTGACTGGGAGGGGCTTGAGAGAGGTCTTCCCGGGGCTGGAGGTGGCCTGTGTTGGACCTGGGTAGTGGGCAGGCACTCAGTGTTCACACCGTGTCCTTGAGGTTTGTGTAATGTGATGCACCAATCCGACCCCTCAATAAAAAAAATAAAAGTCAAAACCTGGGTGCTCAGGAAGTTGATGACCAGAAGCCACGAATGGAATTCTCTGGGCACACCTGCAGCTCAGATATGGACTCCCAGGAAGCCCCTGCTGAGGTGGGCCTTCCCGTAGAAAAGAAGAAAGGCAGGAGCCAGGCTCCTTCCCCACGAGAAGAGCAGTTGCAATGATTTCTTTCTCAAAACAAAAGCTCGCTTGGAAAGGAAAAGCTGCATTTGATGCCGGGCTATGGAGTGGCAGGTCTGCCCCAAGCATCTTTGGGGGATGTATCAGGCTGCTGGTTCACAGGAAGGAAACCGAGGCTCTGAGGTATCAGGTAAAACCCAAAGCCACGCAAGGATCTCAGCAGCAGGGGCATCTTGAGTCCCCACACAAGGGGGAGGGACTCTGGGGACCAGAAGGAGGAGCTGACCTAATGCCTGCTCTCCCTGCATACCAGTGTTCTCCTACTGGCCTGGCCTTCTCTCTGGCTGTCACTCGGGAGCTGAGCCCAGGGCTCTCCTCGAGGGGTGCCACAGCGTGGGACCATTCCCTGGGGTCAGGGAGAATGGCAGGAGGGTGTGAGGACCAAATAAATCTGTCCCTGGGTGGCCATGCTGGAGCTGAGGGGCAGCCCTGCCCTTTTATGCCTTTCCTGGCTGGGCCACTGGGGCATCAGGGTCAGCCAGCTGAGCCATAGCAGGGCCCCCCAGAGCGAGAGCCATGTAGACCCTGGCCCTTGCCGGGAGGATCAGTGGGAGGGGCTGACCTTGAGGACCGTCAGAGGGGCCGAGAGCAGGGTGGCCTGGACCAGGTGTCCTGCCCTGCCTATGCCTCCCTAACTGGAGCTGGGCCGTCTGATGGGGGCCAGGTGGCAGGTGTAACAGAAGCCACATCCTCCTCGCCTGCCCCAGGACAATACTACATTCTGTGTCCACGGTCTCTCCCTGACCCAGGACTATCCCTTTTCTCCCAGGGACCTAAAACTGTAGGCTAAGAAGCTTCCCTCACCTATGTCCTGGGGAGGGTCAGAGCCAGGGTGGGTGCTGGTGCCCCAGGGACCTTAGCACATATTCACTCCCATAGCCCCAGCTGCCCCAGATCACTCTGACCTTGAGGTACCCACTCGGGCAGCGGGGGTCCTCAGAGTCCTCCCTCACCCTTACGACCCTGCTCGGAGCTCCTGTCTGCACACACAGCCATGCACGAGTAGGGGCAGGCAAGCAAGCACACCTGTGTCTTCTAACCTACAAGCCATGGCTGAAGCAGAAGTACTCTGGGGCTTTCAGGGCTGTGAAATGTTCTGGGGTGCAGGGTATTTGCTTTCCCTGCACAACACTAAGGCTCACCCCATGACCCCAGAGACCCTGGGAGCCAGGGGGTAGAAGCTCTGGCAGCCTGACTCCTCCCCACCCAGCGGCACAGGTTATTAATAAACTTGCTGCTGACTGGGAACATTCAGGCTAATCACAGAAGCACTTTCCAGGAATGCCACCCAAAGGAAGCCTTCCTGTGGCCCCGGATTACTTCCCACCCTGACTTCATCTGTTTGGCGCGTGTAGCTCCTGCCAGGCCCTGCCCAGCAGGCCGCTGTCACCTGGCAGCTGACGTCACTTTGGCAGCCTCCCAGGGCAGATCCCACGGCACGTGGGCAGGGGTGGGATCAGCATTGCTTCCTGTCCCACGGCAGTGGCTCCTCCCCACCCCAGCCAGGCCACTGCCTGCCCTGTGCCTGTGACGCCTGCTGACGCTGCCTGGCACTTGACCCCTGGGAGGAGAAAGCTGAGAACCTTTGGCCCTGGGGGCAGAAAGCCTGGCCAAGCAAGTTTCTGCTGCTTTGTGGCCTCATGACCATGGACCGGCAGATTTGACCTATTTGTGGCTCAATGTCATCCTTTGTAAGATGAGAGCAAAAATGCCCAGGATAGTGGCTGGGAGGAAGAGGAAAAGGAGGAGGAGAACCTGTGATGTGAGCTGGGAGGGGCGGTGAGGACAGTGACTGGGGTTTAGGGTTGGGCCTTTCCCGAGCATTCATTTCTTTTAATTAATTAATTAATTAAATTTGTTTATTTATTCAAGGCAGGGTCTCACTCTGCACTTTACACTGGTCCTAGACTCCCTTTGTAGCCCAGGCTGGCCTTAAACTTGCAGCGATCCTCCTGCCTCAGCTTCCTGGAGTACCAGGATTGCAGGTGTGCGCCACCATGCCTGGCGATGGTGGCTTTCTCGTCGTCATCACCTCCACTGTCGCCACCGCCTCCACTGTTACCTGGCCATCACTACACTGCCCTGTCACCGTCACATGGCACCCTGCCCGTCCCTGCTGTCAGCCCCCCCAGCGCTCAGTCACCCCAAGAATACTGCCCCACACTCAGTGAGGTCAAGGTTGTGTGCGTGATCCTCTGGGGGCGTGTCCTGTCCCGCCTCGCCTCTCCCAGTCTGTACCTCTCTCTTTATCCTCCTTGGTCCTCACTTCTCCTCCCCATGGCCCAGAGGTTCTGTGTTCAGGTCCTGGCTCTGACTCTAGCTCCCTCCTTGGACAGGTCACCTTCCCTCTGCGTGCCTCAGTCTCCCGAGCCATCAGTTAGCTTTTATTTTGATACCAGGTCTTCTAGAGCTGTCAAGAGGTTCTGACACAGTGCCCCCATATACCCTCAGGACAGCAAGCTCAGACCCACCAGCAGTGGCACTGTCTCCGCTCCTGCGAGCTGGCCAGAGCTGTCTTCTGGTGAACAGAAACATTGTGGGTGCTCAGAATTTTGTGGGGAGGAGGATGACTCTCCACTTCAGGTTCAGGTGGCCTGTGGCAGGGAAGGACACCTGGGAAGGTCAGAGCCACACCGAGCCCGGAGTGAACCTTACTGCTACCCAGGGGCAGAGTGACTCAGCCTCACTTTCCCCATCTGCCAAGTGGGCCACTGTGCAGATGTGAGACCACCATCGCTGCTGGCTTCTGTGAGTGTGATCTTGAACCCAGACTATAGATGGCTTAAGGCCAGCACCACCGTCGGGGTCTGGCCCTCTCACGGCAAAGGACAGCTCTGCCGCAGCTTTTCCTGAGGGTCACTGGGGAGGATGCGGAGCAGCAGGAAGTGGATGTGTTCCGGGGCAGCCTTAGATATGACGGACTCCGGTGCTCACTCCGACTGTGCTGAGAGGGACACCGAGCCCTAAGCTGGGCCAGGGCCAGGCTGCGGGGCCAGGAGGTGGGACGTGGCAGGGGAGCGCCATAAGCTTCCTTTCCAAGGGTTCTTCATATGCTGGTGTCCATCAACATCTATACAGCTGCAGCTTCTCCAGGACCCCCACCTATTCCTTCTCTGCTTCGCCCCAGTCATGAACCCCAGGAATAAACAGGAGCTGCTGTGTGCTCCAGGCCTCACAATGTAAACGGCTGAGATGTGTTTATGTTGTCTGGGCCTGGCTGGGTCCCCTGCCAACTCAGAAGGGTCATACCAGGTTGAACGTCACAGGAGCAAGGCTCTGGGTCCCGCCATGTGATAGCGGGGGTGGGGACAGGGGCCAGAGGAACAGCAAAGCTGGTGTCTGAGGGGTCAGGGCTGCTGGAATGGCAGTGGGGTGGAGGGGGAAGGGCCACCAGGGAGAGAGAGCTCCTGTGTGCCCTGTTCCTAGAGCTGCAGGCTGGAATCTCAGGCCCAGTGACCCAGGTCTCTCGTATCCTAGCCTCCAGGATCCCAGAGCCCACTAGCACCCAAGCGCTGCACCTTGCAGCTGGTCTCCCCTAGGCTCCGCATGGTGTCACGGAAGCCATGGGCTTCCGAGGGCTGTGATGTCTTCCCACCTCGGAGCAGGCAGGCTCGGAGGTAGGAAAATGGTGGAGGTGAAGGGTGGCTGGCAGTTCCCAGGCTGCACTGGGTTTGGATCTGGATCTGCGGGCAACACACGCCCACCCCAGGTAGCCACGTTAGGGGTCGGGTGCTGGCGTCAGCAACACTCTGCCAACGTTTTCCACTGCACCAGAAACACAGGGGTGGGGGTGGGGTGGGGGGATGGGGTGGGGGGATAACTGGCTTTCTTTGGAGGGAGTCCTGTCTGGGGGACATGGACACACTCCTGTCCTAGAGGAGCCTGGCTGTCCCCCCAGGGGGAGGCAGGTGGAGCCGGAGGGTTTCTCAGTCTTTGGGAAGGAGGAGCCAGGCAGGTGTCAGGCAGCTGAGTGGCCTGGAGACAAGAGCTTTGTCCCTGCGCTGTCCTGATTAGGAAGCGAGGCTTGTCTCTGCCCTGCAGGGCCCCACCCTGGCTGCCACCCTGGCACTGCCCACCTGGCCCGGGCAGAGCAGCGGGCACGCGGCCATGTGACGAGCTTGCTGCTGAGAACCAGCACGTCTCAGGAGTGACACCCAGGGAGGGCTATTTTGGTCTGGGAAGTCTCCTGCACACCCTAAAATAACCTGCTGCTGCTGGGACCTGCACCACCACAGGCAGCCACCAGCTCAGGGGGCCGCCCCGGCCCACTGAGTCCCTCAACTCCTGGAAGGGCACCGCTGCATCCCCTGACCCGGCAGCCAGAGCTGTCCCCTCCTGTTGTGTCCCAGAGGTGACCCTGTGTAGAGAGCCATGCCTTCCCACGGCTATAGTGGGTTGGGGGCTGGAGGGCCTGGGAGGCCTGCACTTGGCCTGGCAGTGCCCAGCTGCCCTGCCGCCAGCCACATGGCCCCTGACGGAGGGTTCACATGTCCCAGCGCCAACTGCCACCTGCTGCCTGCACCTCCTAAAATAGGAAGGCTGGCCTTCTCCCATTACGGCACATACCCCACTGCCCTTGTCCCTGAGGAGCGGATTGACCTTCGGTGCAACTGTCCTCGGCTGGTGTCAGAAGGTGGCCCAAGGCTGGAGGCAGAGAGGGACATTCTTGTCCCTACAAGGGAGCCCTGTGTCCCCCCAGCCTTCTGTCTCCCCACAGCACCTCAGCACAACCCTGAGGCTGGGGCCCCTTGGATCACTTCCTACCGGGTCACTGCCGGCAGAGAATCTGAGTCTGAGAAAAACCATATACACAGAGAGCTCCCCCTCTGTCCAGTTTACAAATGGTCGCGTTTAACCAAGCACTGGCTGTGTCTGAGGCACGGTGCTGTGCAGCTGGCCAAGCCCCCAAAGCCCGCTGTTAAGAGGCCCAGAACTGAGCCATTTAATGGGGGAGAGGGGAGAGCCCAGAGAGGCTCACCTGAGGCCACACAGCAAGGAGGTGGAAGAGCCGGCATTCAAGCCTGGGTTAGAACAATGTTCTCCTTTTTAAAAATGATTTTATTGTGAGAAAACTTAAGAATTTAGAAAGAATAAGGTGGCAAGGCACAAGTGCCCATGACCAGGACAGAACCCTGGCCATTTTGCATAGAGCTCGGCAGCCCCTCACTGGGGGCCCCCAGCTCTGTCAGGGTCTGGGGAGGGAATCACACTGGAGCCCGTCTCATGGCAGGGCATGCCTTAGCGGGATCCTGGGCCTGCTTGCCAAAGGCCAACTGCACAGGGATCCCTCAGCTCCTTTCTTCCCAGGAGCAGTCTATTCACCCTGAGGGTGACGGGGACATTATCCTAGGCAGCAGGTGGCCCAGGGACCCCCTGGCTTTTGTCCCTGATGGGGACTAAGATGCTTGAAGCTGGAGGGCAAAAGGGCTGGGTCTCCCACAAGGGCTGCAGGAGGCCTGGGCTCGTCTCCTGGGACTGCGCCCTGTCCTGAGGAGTCTAATGGGGATGTGGCCCTGTCCTCCAGGTGTCCCGTGCCTACTCAAATACGTGGCACCCACGGCCACTTGGCTGTTACAGAGCACCCTCCCACCTGAGACATCAGGTGACTCTTACCATTGCCGTGTTTCATGATGAGAACACTGGCCCTTGGAAACCGGACATCAAATCCCACCATGATGAGTGACAGTGACCTGACCTTCTCTCCAGGCCTGGAGCTGGGGGGGGGTGGCCCTGTGTGTTCTCAGGGACAGAGCCCTCTGCACCTCAGTTTGTGCGGGGCCCATCAGGGACCACAGAGCTTGGTGGTGAAGTTTCCAGAGGTCCCCCTCAGGGCCTTGGGAGAAATGCCCTGTGGATACTTGGGGGACCCCAGGGAGTGTGCAGGGGCCGAGATGTGTGGGCAGAGAGGGTCTTTGCTAGCAGGACCACTGAGCTGAGTGTGGGCCTCCCGGAGGAAAAGAAGAATCAGCAGATGCCAAGGGACTCGGGGCCAGGGAGCCCTGCAGGCATCACGTGCCTGGCGCCGGCGTCCAGGTGATGACGCAGGCACTACAGGAATTGACTCCTCCCCGAGACGCGAAGGCAGGCGCTTGGTTCCCACCGTGGTGGCGGTGGTGGTGGGCCTTGGTGAGGCTGTCCTGAGGTCCACGTCAGACACCACGCTCAGCTCTTCAGGCAGAGGCCAGAACCGTGCGTCCCTGCGTGTCCAGAGGCCCTGTCGAGCTCTGGCTCTTGGGGCTTCTTGTTCAGGGTGGCTGCTGGGGCGGGACGGATGACTGGCAGCGAATGGAAAATGACGACATCTTTCCAGAAAGCTTTTTCAGGCCCTGGTGGGCACTGAGCGCTGAGGCAGGGAAACTTGAGCCTTGTGGGTAGGCGCCTCTCCACGCAGGGGGCCCGCTGTTCATGGGCAGCCTGGGTGGGCCAGAGCTTGACATCTGAGAGCCGCCATCAGGGCCCAACCCAGCAGCCAGAGTGATGCCGGGAAAGTCACTCTTGTCCCTTTGGTTCTTATGTCCCTCAGTGTCCAGGCCAAAGGTCCCTATCTCCTACTTTCCTGCCCCTCCCTCCCCTCTCCATTTCTCTGTGCACTGGATACCTGCCTGCCACAAGACCTTTGCACGGCCTTCTTGGTCCCTTCTGCTTGGTGGCTGTTCTCTCAGGGACCCTCATGGCTCAGCACCATCTCAAGGTTTCTGTTCAGATATCACTGACTCAGGGAGGCCCTCCCTAGCTAGCCTACTTAACAACAGGACCGGATCTGCCCACCCACCCTGGCACCCCATTATAATTCAGGTCACCCAGGGGCAGGTCTCTGGGAGGCGGCTGAGCGATGCGGGCGCTGTACTCCACAGCCACTAGGGCTGTTGCCAGGGGGCATCTGCCTCGCGCCCTGCCCCTGCTCCTCCCCTCTGCCCAGCTGCAGTACTACGCTGACCAGGAGCTGTAACTCCTGATATGGACATCAAGAAACCTGCTGTCCTTTCAGCTGTTGGCGTGGGACCTTGTGTCTCGGTGACAGACACACCCTTATTCTGCAGCACCTTGCTTTGATGGGTCAAATGGTCCTGCAGAATGCCCGCCCCCATTTTAACTCCTGGGTCCTGTCTTCATGTCTGCAGGGGGTTGAGCTACGTGCCGCCCCCCGCCAGCCACACAGAGCTCATGTCCACAGGGAGCCTTGGAGTGTCACCTTCTTTGCAGGCAGGGACTTCGCCGGCATAATGAGGAGATTCAGGGTAGATCATCCTGGGCTGAAGGTGGTCAATTAGTCCAGGGATAAATGAGAGGAGGAAGCAGGACACAGACGTGGCATGAAGGCCACCTGAAGACCTCAGTTAGGCAACCACAGGCTAAGGGCCATGGGGACAGCACATCCCTGGCTCCCACGGGACAGGGGCCTCCTGTCTCACTTTGTTCTCCAGATGTGTCCTTGGGCTCTCACAGGTGCTGCTACACCTGTGTCCGAGGACAGCAGGCCTCATGGTATGTGTGGTGCCCCAGCCACGATCCGCCGCCACGCGACGTCCCCAGACCAATCTCGGCACCTGCACAGCTGAGGCAGAGGCTGCCTATCCCCCCAGCTCCTGCGCAGCTCTGGTCCTGAGTCCTACGTGGTGGGCCAGGCCTCCAAGGCCACTGGGGGCAGGGGACAGAGAAGGCCGTAGACTGGAGCTGACGGCACCGGGCCTGTCCTGCTCCATGCCTCCAGGCCTCTAGCAGGCAGCCTGGCTCTATCCCAGCTTTCCTGATGCTGTGAATCTCGCTGGTGGGGTGGGCAGCCAGGGAGTCCTCACCACTCTTGCCATCCGTGTGTCTGTCTAGCTAAGTTTTATGGCCTTCGTGGACCAGAAGAAGGTGTGGCAGTGACACTACTCAGGGGCTCAGCTCTTGAGGGGTCACTGCTTCCCTCCCTCCAACCTCCCTTCACCCTCCCCACGCTGCTGCCATGCAATAAGGAAGCCCAGCTGTCCAGGAGCTCTCAGGGTCCCCACCAGGCAGAGGAGGACAAGGCCCCAGACCTGTGAGCAGGGACACGTGGGACCTCTGGGAGATACCAATCCCCAGCTGAGACTTGCAGAGCAGCCAGACTTGTGACAAGTTACAATGTCGTCATCCAGGAGCAGTTACCTTGACAGGTCTATGTCCTGGGTGTGACTTCTGCATGGTGTGACATTCTCTAGCTCAGCTGGAAGTGGTTCCCAGGGCTCATGTCCACTGGGAGCCTTGCACCCAGGGGTGCAGAGGGACGCAGATCTCAGCCCCTGCTGCCATAAGGCCTGCAGAGGAAGGATCTGGCCTCTCCAGAATCCTGGCCATCCTAGGGGTGACGCTCACCCCTTCTGCTCCTCTCCCAACCCCCCAGATGGCACAGAATGCAGATTCTGGGGCAGCTCGTACCCCTACCACAGTCAGCTGGCTGGAGAGGCTGCTGGCGCCTCCTCCCTTCCACAGGCCGCCACTATAACTGAGGGCAGTGAGGCTGGGGAGCAGGGGCCACAGCGGGGCAGCAGGGTTACGCGTCTGTTCAGAATGGTTGGGTGTTCAGCTCACCTGTCCCCTCTTGCGGAGGGTGCTGTCCTCTCCACAGCTGCAGGATCTTTGGGATCTGCGAGTTAGATTATCTGAAGGTAGGGAAGCCAGGCAGAGGGGGCTAGGTCTGCTCACAAACACCACATCCAATCCTGCTGGGATGGCGAATTTTAAATCTCAACTTAGCAGATGGAGAAGCTCAAGGAAATAAAATACACTAATAGGTGTGTCTGCAAGGGTGTGCCAGGGATGTCGGCAGGTGAAGCAGCAAATGGATGCGGCTGTTCTGGCTTCTGTCTGGATGTCCCCCCAAAGCCTCGTGCAGTCCTGGCGCGGGCTTCTAGAGTTCATGATTGAGTCATGGTCCGGTGCTGGGGTTATGGGTGTGGTGCTACACCTGCCCTGCAAACCCAAGAAGGGAGGGAAAGAGGCTGGCTCTCCGCTGATCCTGCCATGAGCGGCTGCCGTCTGCCATGGGCCACTCTGCCTTGGAGCCAGCCAAGTAAGGACTGAAACCTCCACAGACCTCAGTGGTGTGGACACCATGTACTAGTCACGCCATATTTGGCTTGCATGAGGGCTCTAAGTTACCTAGAGAATGCAGAAGCATCCCAGGGGCCTCCACAAAGAGCCCTTCATGGAAATACCTTGTCATCTGTACCAGGCGCCAGGGCACGCATGGGTTTTGGTAGGCATGGGGCAGGTGTCCTGGGATAGGTACCTGGTGTCACATGAAGGTGCCCAGTGTCCATCCTGAGTGTGTTGCCCATTCTGTCCCTGCAAGGCTGCTCGCTACACCACCTCCTGCCTGGAATGTGAGTGGCTGGACACCGTGCTAAGGTGGGTGTCACTTCCTTCTTTCACTGAAGCGGGGTGTGGGGTTCTTGCTGTGCTGGGGACCATGGCCACCTTGCCTAAGCAAGCAAAGTGGGTACTTGTAATCACTGATCTGGGCCAGTCCCAAATGGGCTTGGTGAAGGCCAGACCACAGGGGCCTGAAGAGCCTGTGCCAGTGCCCAGGGTGGGCAGTAGGCAGAAGGGCACTGTGGGCGGCTCGGGAAGAGCCCAGAAGCCAAGCAGGAGAAAGTGGAGAGGCCCATAAGCTGCGGGGGAAGTGAGCACAGGCACCGGAGCAGCAGTGCCCGGCAGGTCTGGCTGCTGGCCCTGTTTCCTTCCAGCCTCAGCGCCCCTGGCCGTGCAGCACGGAGGCGTGATGCCAGGCTGGTCCTCAAGCAAAGCAGGGCGGGGCACTGGGGCCAGGCATGCTGGGGACACTTGGGGGAGCAATTTTCAGAGCCCACAAGCAGGCCTGCACAGCGCTGCTGGAGCTGGTTGGGGCCCACTCTGAGCATGCTGCCTGAAGCCTGTTCTGCACAGCCTCCTGGGGCCTGGGAGGATGTGCTGAATGGCCCGCACCTAGACCCAGGGCCCCCACTTTCTGCCTGAGATGTCCCTGCTGTCCTGGGGGGGTAGACAGGTGCACACACACCTCCCCCCGTGAGGTCCTGGAGCACCTTTGCCCGAGGGGAACAGAGCCACTGGACCTCCTTTGCCCTCTGCGGTGATAGTTTGGGGCCATTTCAGCCCAAAGCCACACAGGAGTTACTTTTTATGGGGGCGGGGGAGGGAGGGCCCAGGCAGGACAGGCGCCAGCTTCAAAGGGTCCTCATTCCTGGGGCCAGAGTGGGGTCAAGGGCCTGGCCTGGGACAGGAAGCCCCTCCCCCTGCCCCAGAATGATGGTGCAAATCGCAGCTCTGGTCAGCTCCTCCCTGGCCCGCAGGGTTGTGGTCACTGTGGACAGGGCCCTTGCTGGGGTCTTGCGGTCTCTGCCACTGCCAGGTCCTGCCTATCCTCAAGCATTCAGCCTCCCACTCTAGCTCCAGGCCTCGATTTCTCCTTCAGGGGAAGATAAAGTTAGGCCCTACCCACAGGAGGCGTGCTCCCTGAGAGGTCCAGGTCCCAAATACCACTTCCCTTAAAGCTTCCCTGCTCTCCAGAGCCCTGGTGAAGCCCTCTCCTCTGTCCCCATCTTCTCGAGCCATGTGCAGGGTTCCTGCACATCTATTTGGAGGAACAAACGAAGGAAGAGTAGTGTCACTGTGGTCCCCCTTCCTGAGCACTTCCTACGTGCCTGGCATTGTTTTATCTTCCTCTCCCCTGTCCCTCTCCCTCTCTCCAATATTAGAGATTAAATTATTAAATGCAGGGCATCAGTGCTGCTTTCCCAGCCCTTTTACTTTTTTTTATGTTGAGACAAGTTCTTAGTAAGTCACCAAATTGCCCAGGATGGGCTTAAACTTGTGATCTCCCTGCCCTTAGCCTCCCTTTCCCCCGACTGATGTTGAATCTTCTGTCTTTCCAGATGTGCTCTTTCCCAGGCTCTATGAGGACACTCTGACTCAAGAGGGTTGGTGGCTCAACCAAGGTTGTCCAGGGTTTTGAGTAGGGAGGGGCCAGTGAGAGCCACATTTTATTTCCCTCTATGCCATTTTGTCACCACCCTGGCTGTCAGCACTTGCCCTGCTGTGGTCAGGAGTGGGTGGGAGCTTTTTGGGACAGTGCATTCCAAGGGCAGAGGGCTGTCTTCAGGCTTGTGGCAAATGGTGGCCTTAGAGCTGGGCTGATGTTGAAACAGGGGAGGTCGTGTGCTCCTGGGGCTCCCGAGAGGGTTGCTGAGTGTGCGGCCCCAGATCAGAAGCCTGAGGGCAGGGGCAGGGACCTGCCAAGCTCAGGGCAGACACCGCTACCATTTCCTATTTCTCCTACCACCAAGACACATGACTTTCCCTTCCCTTAGAGGGGCAGAATCTGACTCAGCAACATAGGAGAAATATCCAGGACAGCACAGCACAGGGGAGAAACGCTGGAGCCCACCCAGTGCCGCCAGAGCAGCAGAGTGGGCGAACAGGCCCTGGCGGTAGCCGCATGGTGGCACGTCAGTGTGTGTGTATTTGGTGGGGGTTTAGGGCGAAGGACCTCACCCTCCGCAGCGATGGGGATGGATCCTGGCCACAGGAAATGGAGATGAAAAGGTCCCTGGAGGTGACTGCCGCACGATGCCCTTTTTATAAAGTGAAAAGCTGTTACAATTAAAAACATAACTTTACGGAACCCATATGGAGGCAATTAGACTACATAAAGCAAGGGGATGGTGACAGCCGTCACCGATGGGGCAGGGGCCGGCTGCGGGTTCTTGCCTGGGATCAGCTATTGTCCTGGGTGGCCGGATTGATGGATGCTCGTTGCATCTGTAAAACCAACTAACCAAACAATGTATAAGGAGTGGGCTGTGCCTGGGCCCTTGACAAGAGAGCTGCAGACTAAGGGTTCTTCAGCCTGAGATCCCAGTGGAAAAGCAGGACAAAGCATGGCCTGGGGAGGCCCTCATGTCCCTGAGAAAAAGGGAATGGGAAATACAGGCGTGGTGTGGGTTGTGAGTGCAGCAGCCGAGGGCTCCCTGGGTCCCCGCTCCAGGCCCTGCGAAAGGCCCCACGTTCATTTTCTATCACTGCCCAAAAAATTACAGTCATCTCTCTGTGTCTTCAGGGAATTAGCTCCAGGAGCCCTTCAAATCCATGGATCCTCCAGTTCTTTATGAAGAGTGGGACATTATTTTGCATACATCCTGCATACCTTCCCAAATACTTTAAACCATTCTTATCTGTTGAGTACAATGGAATGCTGTGTACACAGTTGTATCGTAAAAGAATCATAACAAAGAAAAGTCTGTACAGTACAGATGTGATTTCTTTTCTCCGCTATTTCTGGTCTGTAGTTGGTTGGAGCTGCAGATCTGGGAGCCGCAGATAAGCAGGGCTGACTGCACCACAAACGTAGCCGCTGAACACATACCACCTTGCTAGCTTGCGGTTCCTGGGTCAGAAGTCTGTGCACCGCACAGCTGTGCTCTCTGCTCAGGGTCTCCCATAGTTTACCATCCCCTGAAATCCTAACCTTTACAGATGGGGCCGAGTCAGAGGGACAGGTCCCATAGGTGTGACTCAGAAGGATGTATTTTTGTCCTTGGCTCCTCCCTTCTCTCTTTGGAGTCATGTGTTTAGAAGCTTTTGGAACTGGCCCCTGAGAAGAGCTCGGAAAGGTTTTCCAGCTAGAGAAGCTCTAGAGTGCATTAAGCTAAGCTTAATGGGAGAATCTGGTAGAAGCTCAGAAGACCAGATGCTGATGGGAATGCAGACAGTACAGGCCAGGCTCAGGGGCTTTCAGCTGTTAACAAGGACTCCACTGGCATCTGAGCCAGAGTCCATGTGTTACCCTCCAGCAGAAAGTTGTGTATATTTTGCCCATGTCCTGAAATTTTATAGGAGACTGAGATTAAGATTAGTAGACTAATTGATGCAATGGAGAAAATTTCAAGGCAGCCCAACATTCAGGCAGTGGCATAGCTATTGCTTACCTTAAGTCAGATTTACAGGGAGAATCAGGATCAAAAAGCAAACCAGAATGATTTGAAAAACTTTTCTGGTAGTGAGAAAGGAAACACTTGTATATTTGGAGCTGATGGGAGCATAGTTGTTAAAAAGATTTTAAAAACTCACATAATTTGTAAGAGGCAAAACATGTATTTGGGCTGAAGAGAAGCTGGAGTGAGATGCCAAGTGTCTTGCATCATGACACTTGGAAAGATGGCATGAAGACGTCTCAGGAATCAGCAAGACCTCATTCATCACAATGAAAAAAACTGGGCATGGTGGTATATGCCCATAGCTCCCGCTACTAGGGGAGCAGGAAGATTGCTGAGCCTTGAGATTGAAGGACAATTCGGATAACACAGTGAGATCTTGCCTCTAGGATAGGGTAGGATAGGACAGGGTAGGGTAGGGAAGGGTAGAGTAGGATAGGGTAGGGTAAGGTAGGATAGCATAGGATAGGGTAGGGTAGGGTAGGGTAGGGTAGGGTAGGGTAGGGTAGGATAGGATAGGATAGGGTAGGGTAGGGTAGGGTAGGGTAGGGTAGGATAGGATAGGATAGGATAGGATAGGATAGGATAGGATAGGATAGGATAGGATAGGATAGGATAGGATAGGATAGGATAGGATAGGATAGGATAGGATAGGATAGGATAGGACAGGATCCCAAAGCCAAAGCCCCATGCTGGTGAGAATGCAGAACTGAAACTCACATATTGCTGGGGATGCAGCACAGTACAGGCACTTGGAAAAATGTGAGTCACGCAGTCACCTCTGTCCCAGCAACCCAGGAGGGCACGCAGTCACACTCCCTGTAATGATGTTTAGGTGAATTACAGACCACATAGGCAATGGAGGGTGGGAAGATGGAGTGGGGGATTCCTGTCACCCACTGACTCTGGGAACGATCGTAGCGCAGCCGCGAATTGCTCACATGCCTGTGGCAATGTGCTGCAAACAACCCTCCAGCATGGGTGGCCGCGCGGAGGAGGGCACACACCGTCATACAGAGCGTGCCATGCTTAACAGTGACGACCAGCGGCCGTGTCACTGCTTTATGAGCTTCCTAGAGAACAGTTTTTGTTTTGTTTTCTTGTGGAACCGGGGATTGAACTCAGGCCCTTCTGCTGAGCTGGCCCCTGATGACAGTTTTTATAGTTATCTGATATGAAAAAAAGTGAAGTGAACCACCCCAGGCTAGCCTTAGGGGATGAGCTCCAGGACACGGCCTTGTCTCACAGGTTAATTATTGAAGAAAGAAGTGATTTGGGTTTAGGGTGGCCTGGGGGTGCACTGTATAGACCTGTGATGGGACCCAGATGGCTGCCTCCTTCTTGCTGCCTCCTCTGTTCCTGACTCTCCAGTCCCCCGAGGGTCCTGGCCACACGAGTCTCCTTTCTCTCTTGTGCTGTAGTTTGGCTGCACCTTGTCTGTATTTAGATGGCTTCGAATTCACAAGTGCCCTTATGTGACCACTGAAATAGTGCTGAGTCAGTGACACACACCTTGTGGGCAGTGTGGCTGGCTGTCCTGCAGCTGAGGGACATAGCATCTGTGCCCTCCAGGTCTGTGAAAGGGCCCTCCACGCTGGTCACACAGTGAGACATCATCTGAACCACACACAGATGTGGTGGTCCCTGTCATTGAAGAAAGCACAACTGTACCCACCCTGGAGAAATGCTTGCCACTGTCACCTGAAGACTACACCAATGGCCAAACCAGCTCTGTTTGTCATAGCTCAAAGCTACAAATCACCCAGCATCCTTCAGTGGTGACTGGGTCAGCCAAACAATGCAGTGACACTCAGTTCTTCTCCTAGGGATAACAGTGACACGTGACACGTCGGGCGTGTCACCAAAACACTTGTACTACGTGAGACACCAGCAAAAAAGCTACCTACCATATAATTTCATTTATTTAACTGTCTTAAAAAGACAAAGCTTCAGCAATGGAAAACAAATTAGCAGTTGCTAGGGTTATGGGCAGGGTGAGGCTGTCATTATAAGGGAGCTCTTGGGGACAAAGAGACAGTGCTGGATCCTGGTGGTGGTGGTGTGACTACATGAATTTGCACATGTGTTAAAATTCACAGTGCTCAGCAGGGCATGCGGTTGCATACCTGTGACCCCAGTACTCCCAGGCTCCATAAACCTGAGGCCAGCCTGGGCTTCATAGCGAGTTCAAAGCCAGCATAAACTGTACTGTGGGACTAGCCTCAAAAAAGAAAAAAAAAAAAAAAAACACATAGACGTGTACGCCACAAGAAAAATACAGCAAATTTTACTGTAAGGGAATTTGAAGTGGTGTGGATCTTGCACGCACCCTGCCTACACCTCGAGATTACTGATCTTGCTGAATACAGTGCTAACACTGAGTAAATCAGTGGCTATCACATTGTATTATCTGAGAGAAATGACACTGCGCAAGTCCGGCACACACACCAGTTTGTTTCACAAGGTTTTCCATCCAGAGTTGGTTGAATCTTTAGTTGCAAAACAAGTGGCACAGAGGCAACTGTATATAGCAAGGGCCACCTCTTGGATGCCATAGCCTGGTCCTTGAAAGCCCTAGGATGCCTTGTTTGGGGACAAACACTGTCACCCTCTGCTAAGGACCGATGAGATTCAAGGAGGACCCAGCACTCAGGGACCCCCGCTTCCTGTGTCCGTCAGTGTGGTCCCCACACACCCCTCCTTTGAGCTACCAGCTCACCTTTGTCCCTTCGGCACACTCTGCTGGCTCTGCCCTCACTGCCAATCCTGTTCCCAAGGTAGTCCCAGTTGGGACACTGCGTGGCTCAGGCAAGGAGGGCTGTGGAGAAGATCCTTCCCAACAACTCTCACCCAGGAAGCCAGTTCTTCCTGCTATCTAACCTCTGCCCTACCAACCCGAGCAATGCTATTTCTTCTTTCTCTGGAAGCCAGGGACATTAACTCTGAGCCTTCTGGGCAACACCCTCCTCCCAGGCATGTAGTGCTCAACTCATCTCTTGGGGTGCGGCTGTTGTTACACATGGGGCTCAGTGCCAGCCCAGGCCGGAAAACACTGCCCAACCCTGGCTATCCAGGAAGGCCAGGGCTCTGGCAAACTCTGTGAAGGCTGCACTGCCCATTGTACAGATGGGAAAACTGAGTCCAATAGCCAGATTGGGGCTTCCTCCAACACCGCAGATGTCCGGGTGGGGCACATGTGGTGAACCACAGGGTTCATCTCAGTCCTCTCTCCACTCTCTACAGGGCTCAAGTTGGGTGCTGCACAAACTTCAAAGAGAGCAGCTTCTTTCTTCTTGTCACTGGGTGGTCCAACATGGAGTTTGAGAGAAGTCAGAAAGAACTTTGACAACGTGAGGAATATTGCAAAATTCACTTTTCTGAGAGTACTTTAGCTGAAAGACAGGCAGGCAAGATCGCTGTTATGGTGTGTGTCTAGTTGTCCCCTCACCCGCAAAGCCTCATGCAGCCCTTGGGGCGGGCTTCTTGAGTTTGTGGTTAATTTAGGATCCAGTGCAGGGATCGTGGCTATGAGCGCTACCCCCGCCCTGGGGTGGTGAGCCGCGTACGGAACCAGGAAGGGAGAAAGCTCGCTGACTGCTGCAGCTGCTGCTCTCCTTTTGCTCTTGGCTGCTTTCGGCCCCCATGAGTGGCTGCCCTCTGCCCTGTGCCCCTCTGCCTTGGAGCCAGCTGAGCATGGACTGAAACCTTCACTAACTATGAGCTAAATAAACCTTTCCTTCCTTCATTTTGGGTGTCGGGTATTTTGTCCTAGCAATGAGAGAAGAGTAACTGAGACACCTGCCTAGTCCACTGCTTCAGGCTATGCACTGTTCAAGGGGAGCGGGGGTGAAGGATGGCAAATCTCTAAGTCAAACTAATGTTCTTAAAGGGCCAGGACAGGTGACTTCCAGGCCAGGTGTAGCCCAGGTCCCCCTTTGGCCCCCGTGCTGTTGGCTCTGCCTGCCTCCTCCCAGGCCACCCTGGCTGCCTCTGGTGGCCCGTGATTGAAGTCTCCCTGCTGCTGTCGGCGCTGACCTTCCCACCTCAATTCAATCGGGAATCACAAGCCCTTTTAATTTAGGGAATAAAAGACTGGCTGCTGAGCCCACGGCACCTGATTGACGGGACTGCCAGAGTAGCTGGCATGGCCTGGGGAGGGGGCACGGACCCATGACCCCAGCCACCACGGGGAACAAAGACGAGCCACCCCTGCAGACCCACAGAGGAGGGGCCGTGGCCGCACGGCTGGAGAGGAGGCTGCCAGCAGTGCAGAGACACTCTGGAATGTGGGGTTCCTGCCGAGGAAGCGGGGTGGACGTGAGGGAGGACTCCATGGCCTCCGTGATCCCTGGGCTGGGCTACGTAGCTCCTTTCCCAGATTGTGGAAGAGGCCTGGGGCTTCTCCGGGCTTTGGCTGTCATGTGCCTGGAGGGTCATGAGGGACCCAGCCGCTGCTGTCCGGAGGACGAAGCGAGCTAATGAGAGCTCTGGCCTGGAACAGCCTCCGTGTGATCCCAGCTAACAGTGTTCTTGATAATAGGATTGTGCTGCAGGCACATGCAGTCTCCTCCTCTGCCAGCAAGCGGTAGCAGGAGAAGCCAGGGCCTGGGCCTCCTGCAGCCCCCTACCCACCCCTGAGCCTCAGGCAGGCCCCTGTGATGATGCCCCATCCCGAGGAGGCTGTGGAAAGCTGCTGGCAGAGGCAGGATTCTGCTTGGGCACATCTGGGCTGTGTGGCCTTGGGCGTGTTGCAACACTTCTCTGGGCTCAGGTTCCTCTTTTGAAAAGTGGGCTGGTGGCCTCATGGAGCAGTAGGATGCCAGGGCACTGTGCGTGCCCGGGCAGACTGGGTATGGTACAACCTCCCCCCAGCCAAAGCCTCCTCTCGGCCTGTGCTGTTAGTGCTGACGCTCCCACGCCTGTGAAGGCTCTGGGTTCTAGTCCCGAGATGGCACCCCAGAGGGGGTTCAATAAGGAGAGGGCAGAGGTCAGGCACCCAGAGCACATTTCCTTGGTCCATTCACCACATGGCAGTGGAGTCTGAGTGATTTCTGGCCTCTTGCTATTATGAATAAAACTGGCTTTGGGTGGACATTTGGGTTCGTTCCTCTGGGGCATACACCCAGCAGCGGAGCTGTTGCACCATTTAACTTTTTATAAAGCTGTGAAAATATCCCCCAAGGTGGCTGTGCCGCGGGATTCCTGCTTCTCTGCATCTTCATTGAACCGCTGGTGGCTCTGGTCGTAGTCACCCTTGTGCACGTGAAGTAGAAGCGATTGCAGTTTTCATTTGCATTTCTCTGACAGGTGACTGTTCAACACCTAGACTCATTTGGCTTGTTGACAGGGAGCTGTTCATAGCATTTGTTTAATTAACCTTTTGATTTCTGTGAAGCTGGGGTGACCCTCCCTCCCTTTTGGTTTTACTTTTTATCTTTATTTTTAATGTGTGTGGTATGGGGCCTCACTGTGCAGCTCGGACACGTGGTGATCCTCCTGTTTTCAGCCTCCCAAGAGCTGGGATTACAGGCACGCACCACCGTGCCTGGTCTTGGTGGCTGGCTCAGCTCTCCCAGGAGCAGGTCTGGTGCAGGATGTGGTGCCGGGGATTGGACCTCGGTCCCTGTGCTTGCCTAAGCAGGCATTTAGCCCACTGAGCTATCTTGTTGGTCCTTTCCCTTTTGGTTTTGATGATTCTTGTTTTTTGATTTTTTTCAAAAATTTGATACAGGGTCTCAGCAGTTCAGATTTTTTTTTATATTTGTTTATTTTTTTATTAATAAATGTGTGCTACACATAATGATCATACTTTTTTTGGTTTTTTTTCATTTATTTTTATTTTATTGTAATACAAATGTCAATCAGACAGTTTCAAAACACCATAACCATACAGAGTCGGAAGCAGTTCAGATTTGTAGTGATCCTCCTGTCTCGGCCTCCCCAGCACTGGGATTACAGGCATGCAGCACCACCCCAGGTTTTGGGGCTAACTGGGCGTGCCTAGGGCTCTGGTGCTGGCATGGCGAGTGGTACTGGGGATAGAACCTGTCCTTGCACTTGCCAGGCAGGCTCTTAGACCATCGAGCTATCTCCCAGCCCTAATAATTCTTATTTTGTTCCTTTTCTTTTTCTTGGTTAGTCTAGTGAAAGCTTTGTCAGTTTGTTTCAGTTATGCTGGTTTTTCTATTGTTTTTCTGTTTCTATTTTTTTGATTTCTGCTCTGATTTGTATTACAGTATTTTCTTCTCCTTCTCCTTCTCCTTCTCCTTCTCCTTCTCCTTCTCCTTCTTCCTCTTCCACTCCTCCTCCTCCTTTTTCTTCCTTCTCCTCCTGCTCCTCTTCTTCTTCCTCCTCCTTCTTCCTCCTCCTCCTCTTCCTCCTGTATATTTAGGGAAGGGTCTACAGGGTGTTCAGGCTACTAGATCGGACTCATAGTGATCTACCTGTTTACAGCCTCCCAAGAGCTGGGATTACAGGTGTGTGCCACCATGCCCAGTCTCAATCACTGTCTCAGTGCACCCCAGGAGCAGGGCTGCACAGCAGGCCCAGGGATCAAACTCCCAGCTCCTGTGCCTGCCTGCAGGTGCTTTAATCCACTGAGCCATCTGGCCAGCCCTCATTACAGTATTTTCTTACTTTGGATTGCTTTGGGTACAATTTGCTCTTTTTTTGCTCCTAAGCTAAAAAAAATTAGCTTGTTTTTAAGGCTAATTTTTTTCTCCTAAGTACAATTTTAACTGAATTCTATACACTTGAAATTAGTATCTCTGTGTTCACATAGCTAAAACTATTGTCAAATCTGCCTTGTGATTTCTTTTGTGACCAAAAGAGTTATTTATAATCTGATTTATAAAAAATCAGGCTCTGGGTCACTCTCTTGGTTCCAGAAAGCCATGTCATGGCAGGACTTAGAGCCCCTCGACTCCCCTATGATTAAAAATATACTTTAGTGTCTTCATTTTTGCCATGTTGCATGGAAAGTGGTAGATTGGAATCAACTTGATGGGATTCCAATAACATAACTTTGGGATTACAAATATTGGTTTCTTGGACTGAGATGAGGACCTGGAAGAGTCACCTACAAGACTCATAGTGATTCTCGTGTTTTCATCCTCCCCAGCACTGGGATTACAGGCATACATCACCATGCCTGGACTTGGTGGCAGGCTCAGTGTACCCCAGGGGTAGGGCTGGCACAGAATGCGGGACTAGGGATTGAACCCTGGTCCCTGTACTTACCTCAGCAGGCTCTTAGACCACCGAGCTATCTCCCCAGCCCTGTTTTTCAATTTTTCAAGACTTACTTTATGACCTAGTATGTAGGCTACTCTGACAAGCATGCTTTGCATCCTGGAGAGCACGCATGTGCTCCTGCTGCCTCTGGATGGTGTGTTCTGTAGCGGTAGGGTGTGCTGGAGTGTGTCGTTGGGGTCCTGAAAGTCCTTGCCCTCTTCTGCTTTAGTTATTCTCTAGAGTTGGGTGGGGGTACTGCGAACTCCAGCAATAACTGCTGAACTTTGTGTTGCTTCCTTTGATTCTATTAGCATTTGCTTTATGGATTTTGAGGCTCTGTTGTTGGGGGCATATGTGTTCAATTACTGTGTCTGTCTGAGGAAACAACCTTTTCACCACTATCAAACTTCTCTTTTCATCTCATCTTTCTTTTTTGTTTTAAAGTCTATCTTCTCTAATAATTGTGTGGCTTCTCCAGGTTTCTCATTGTGATCTCCACAGGGCCCATCTGCCCTTTTTGCTTTCAACATGTTTGCATCCTTGACTCTGAGCATGTCACACAATTAAGTTTTTTTTTTAAATGCAGTCTTACATTGTCTAAACTCTGTGTGTGTGTGTGTGTGTGTGTGTGTGTGTGTGTGAGAGAGAGAGAGAGAGAGAGAGAGAGAGAGAGAGAGAGAGAGAGA